>JAQFVV010000039.1:8564072-8793403 GCA_028023455.1 Epiperipatus broadwayi
GTTCCACGTCCAGGCACGCCTCGAAAGTTTAGGCCACTGCGACAGTTCTTCGTATTTTGTCAAGTCACGCCTCGCAAGTTTAGGCAAATGTGACATTTATTCTTATATAACGAAACCAAAGCGTTTCCAAAGGGCTCATAAGCCAATCTTCTGTTCTTAATAAAAAGGCCTCTTCCATTGTAGCACGCAGATCTCTTACCGATCCGTTTACTAGGTAATAAACCCCATTAAGAATGCATTCGAGCCGCACTTATCTGATAGTATAGTTTCTAACGCACTAGAATCTGACGTTCCCCTGCCACCACATCTCAGTTCAGTTTCCCTAGAAAGTGACTTCGGCTTTGATCCGACCTCGAATCTTGAGTTAATGCGTTTATCTGTATAACAATATTATATCACGCAAATATCTATAATATGATTTTGAATATATTTATAATATAATCTTAAACTTAGTCATTATAATATTTTAAACTTGGCAACAATGATATAATCTTCAACGTATTAGTAATATCTAGCATTTATCCATCAACTCGATTACTCTAGATAACTATAACCGATTTCAAACATATAAAACATGGCATGAATTACAACATGAAAGGTGACATAAGCTTACTAAGAGTCTATTGCTTGGTAATATCATTTTATACCACGAGAAAACATACTCAATGCTTTGTAATATTATTTTATAACTTTGAGAATTCACTCAATGCTTTGTACCATTATTTTATACCCTGAGAACACACTGAATGCTTTGTAATAATATTGTTTTATAACTCAGAGCATGCATTCATTGCATTGTATTATTATTTATAACCCTGAGAATCCACTCACCTGCGTGTGAGCTAGCCGTACACAACCTACTATGCTTGAGTATTTATTGTTATATTAAATTTATGAAATATAAATTTGTCTCAGTCTCATTACTTGCTCATTATTTTATGAATCACTAGTTAAGGTATATAATAGAATATGTAATAAGGGGAGAATGTCTCATGTTTTACTGCTTTGCTATTGCTGGAATGCGATCAAAGAGATATCGAGTGTAATCTCAGGTATGTCATTCGCAATGGGTTGACTTGGAAGCACGAGTGAGAGGGTTGAGGTATGATCAGACGTAGGATATTACTATCCCGACTTGGTCAGCTTTTGGTTCTCTGGCTTGGACTCTCAGTCTGTTGAGCAAATGTACAAACCTGACCGTTACATAGGTATATTTTTTTTCCCAGAGTTAGCGACCCAACGTGTGGCTTAGACTAAGTACACAACCCTGAGTAGAGTTATTATATTTTTCGTTCCAAATATCACTGCAGTATGACAAAGATATGTATAAATTAAACAAAACAACTCATAATCTAGTATTAAAATTGATAAATAATTGAGTTTGTAAATAATTTAAATAAATTGGTGATTCAGGGGGGGAATGAGCAAGAGAATGGTCAAGCAAGAAAAATATATATAAATACACAAATGATCAGGCAAGAAAAAGAAATACACGCGCGTACTGAAAAAAAAAAAGTTTAATTTTAAGGGAGAAACTGCAGGTGACAAGTATCATTAATTCATGTTAGCATTATTCAAATTGCATTATATAATTATGTATACAGTGTGTAATTTATTATATACAACTCTCCACATAACTCGTTCGATCTTTGAGTCATTGCCTCTAACATTTTTATTTTATTTTCTTCAGTCTACCCCCTGTGGACAAAATTTATAATGGTATTACTACCGAGCGCCAGCCCAAAGGGATAGACTGTTACAATTCTCTTTTGCTAGATGATCCGCTTTTAACTGATTGTATATTTTTACGAACGCATATTTATTAATCATGGTTGTGCTGCAATCCCCATTTTAACATCTATCATACACAAACAAATTTTTCCCAAAAACTGACATATGTCTAGAATTATTCTTGGAAGATATATACTGGACTTTATTTGTTGAGGAAAAGAAAAACAAACAAATATATGCTTTAGCCCATTCGTGAGATAGGAAATAGTACATTTATATTACTACTGACATGTTCATGGTATTTACATTCTTTGAAATCATATGAGTTAGGTGTACAGATTCAATAAAAACATTTTTTTTTTTATATATATATTTTCTCACGAATATGCTATATCTATTCAGGGTATGTGGGTGTTTATCTCGAGCCCCACGTTGGGCGCCACTCCTTAAGAAAAAAAAATTAGCATGTACCGGTCAGTTTCGTCTGTTCATTCAACACGAGCTAGCATCTAGGCAAAAGCACCTCGAGTCCAACCATGTGCGAGATACCTAGGTCAGGCACACTCATGAACTCTGCCCTATTTACCCATTTCCCAGCTCTGGCAACTTATGAGCAACGCTGCTGATGATACACGAACCAATCCCATCTTTCCCAGCCGGCAATCACAAAGCGGAAACATAAAAAGACTCTAACTGGAAGTGACTTATTTATAGATATATTATTATGATTAGCGGAATTTTATCATCTAGTACCTTAAACCTTGCTATATAACATAACACATTATTATTATTCAATAAATGAAACAATGACTCTGATATTTTAAATGTATGAAAGATTTATTAAATTAGCTTAATATAAATATAACAGAGTAATGGCGTTATCTGTCAACTATAAATTTCACGCTTTCTTTCCATTAAACCCTCTCACAGTAATACAAATCAAGCGTACTTATTTAAGTTACGCTGCAATGATAAATAACTAATAGTTTTGTTTATTGCGGCGATTTATATGTCAATAGTTAATACGAGAAATAAACATGATTTTTGATAGCATAAGAATAGGGCTGTTTCCAGTTATTAAGTATGACATTTAGTAAAAGATAGCACTTTACGATTATTGATTTTATGGTAATGACATTTGACAAGTAACTCAATATCTGCATTTGCGAAACAAATACGTGTGTGGGACATGAGAATGGTGTCGCAAAATGGCGCACCTTTGAATATTAATAGAAAATATACAATTTGTGACTAACCATTTAGCAAAATCATAACAGTATGATTTAAGAGCATAGATAGGGTTTAACTAGAAGGAAAAATGGAGGAGCGGTGCGTATATTACGGCGATTTGTTGAAATCCATTTTAGGATCGAAGAACGTGCTTCAAATTATGTGAACGAAGAAAGATGACTGACTTAACTGCAAACTTTAGGCAGAGTCGAGTCATAAGATGAAGAATGCACTTTATGAAGTTGCCATGGGCCAGAATGTTTCTTCCGGAGCAGTCCCCATGCAATCATATATCTAGTGCCGAAGAAATCAAAAGGGATTACCGACCCTGTTCTTGGACGTGGAGAGTAAGATCTGGGGTTCGGGTCTTACCGAGACCCCATGGAATGAAGCACAAAAAGATAGATATGAGAATCTATAGAAGGCCCGTATACACGCAACGCTTAAATTACTATAATATACAAGTTTTAATACTAAGAAATGGAAATTTATTACCTATCTGAATTAATAACTCTTCGTACTGGTATGATTTAAATTACTCAAATGGCCATGCAATAATTGAAATTAACGCTGATATTATAGCTTAAAGAATGATAGAATCCCCTCCCTGTTAATTACTTTTAAATGACAGATATCTATAACTTCCCACAACGTATAAATGGTAGAAATACTTGTTTTTGAAGCGCTTTTGAAAATACATTATTTTATATATATATAAGACGAAGACGGGGGATAAATATTTAAAGAAAATATTAACTAATTCATATCAATACGTCAAAGATTTGATACATTTGCACTATTCTTACTCAATAATAATAAAAAAAACATTTCTAAGAAAAAAAAAAAGATTTGTATTCTGTTTTTAAGTAATAGAATACGAGAAGAATTATTTGACTCTCTTTTATTTTTCTCTCCCAAACTGGCAAGCATTTATTGCTATATAATAACAAACTTATTTTACTAAAACAAATCATCCCCCCCCCCCAACGAAAGCTTGCGAATTTGGGATAGCCATTGACATATTATTCAACATATAAAGTAATCATGGAAATTAATAAAATATTGCCGCATAGAAACGAAATTAAGAAATAATAATTATTTAAATAGGGTTTAATGGTTGGAAAGCTGAGTGGAGAGTTATATAAAGAGATTGAAATATATTTAAATCATAAGGTAAAAGTTTACAAAGTATTCTTCCGAATTAATTATTAAACACTATATTTAGAGAAGAGGGGAATTACTTGATATGAAATTTGGCAGCAACTCGAAATGATTACCTTGGTATAATCTCGGGCGGTTTCTTTGGTGGTGTTTGAATTTCCTTCGGTGACTAGATCTAGTTTAAAAGGCATGACTGTTCAGGCAGGTATTAAGTTCATTGTTCATAAATCAGGTACATCTTTATCGGGCTCCTTGAGTATGGGTCTCAGGAGAGACCGTCTCCGAACGGAGAAGAAGGGTGGAAGTTCCTTAGCCTCGGTACATTGAAGTTTTTACAGGTCAAAAACTAACGTGGATTTTATCTGCCACTCCTTTCCTTCACTTTCTAATCACCTTTTTCGGTCAAAAATAGCTCGTTTTATATCTATGCCAAGGTATTCAAAGAATGTCCTTTTTTTATCTCTTCCAGCTAATGAAAATCTCCACTTTTAACTTAACAAAAATTTTGTGTATTGTTTGGAAGACGCAATTAGATAAGGTGCATCGAAATAGATTTGACAAAACATGTTTATGACAAAAAGTAACTCAATTATTTTAACTTCTACTTTTAACTTTAGGGAAATGTTTAATTAAAACATTTTTTTAAATCAAGATTAAGTTTCCCTCCTTTAATTATTTGAACAATCACTAATTGCGACTTCCCTCTTGGAATTAAAAAAAAAGAAGTAGACTTTGATAAAACAAAATAATTTAAAACATAAAATCTGATAGATCGAATTTCCCGAAATATTTTGAATTAGTATTTTTTTTCTAGCAATTATTCTTCCATGACCTATTGCCTATACGTACTCACTACGCACATATTCTAATTAAACGTAATATATTTTTATTTACATGTTTAAGTTCAGATACTTACATAAATATCGACGTTATTGATTATTTTAAATATAAAAAAAAACTGTTAGTGAGTAAGAATATATACGCACGAGTAGGGTTCGAACTAGGTTTGGCAATGGAAGATTTGAGGTGGCTGTGAAGCGCAATCTGAGTCTCAGATTCCGCTTCAGTAGATAGATTTGTTCAAGAATTTTATCACTGTGCACCATTTTAACATCAATAAAATGGCCTCACCAAGCAACAAAAAATTCAGAAAATGTTTCTGTATTATTTTTAAAAATTTTCCTTTAGGAGTAACTTAAGCTAAAAACTTTGATTATTAAAATAGGTTTCGTTATTTATAATCTTTTAGGGGGGGGGGGGTGGTATTTAAGAAATCAAGCTAATTTTTCTTTTATCTTGAATGTTTAAATGCTATCATGATGAAACTGTAAACAAAAATTCAGCATTCTAAATCTAAGTTTTAAATATTAACAAATACCTACAAATATATAAATGAAATTATAAATTATCTGATATTCTGATTTGTGATAGATAAAATCTGTCACAAAATTAATCTGCCTCCTTTCTACCTGGAAATCTTGTTTACCAAAAAATATAAATTTTACTTTTAATTAACTCGTTTTGTTTTTTTTCCTATTACAGTATTAATTATCTTTCAACTGATTTCTTAAATAATTAGATGAGATTTGGAAAACAAAAATACCTGTAAATCAAACAATTACAAATAATTACAAAAAATAGTACTGCAAGAATTCAGATTTAAAAAAGGATTTGAAAAGAAACTCAACAGATGCAATATAAAAGTCATATATATTTAGTTAGTTGAAAATATAACCATTTTCTGTTTCACTTCCTTATAACTTTAATTTTATTTGTATTCTTACTGATAGAATAGATGTATATATGTCATAAATATATCTGTCTGTCTAGCTATCTATCTATCTATCTATCTATCTATCTATCTATCTGTCTGTCTGTCTGTCTGTCTGTCTGTCTGTCTATCTATCTATCTATCTATCTATCTATCTATCTATCTATCTATCTATCCATCCATCCATCCATCCATCCATCCATCCATCCATCCATCCATCCACCACCCTTCCATCTATCTATCTATCTATCTATCACCTATTTATCTACCTGCGTAACTCGACTTATCATCAATCTATTAATTCACGTCCCTACCTACCTAGTTACTTCCCGTTCTCTCTACCTACTCGGAGTATTTTTGTCTATCTATTGGCTTGTCTGTTTATATATACATAACGTTATCATTTAAATAGTAATTGCTGTTGTAATCAATGGAATATGCTGTCATTTAGCGTTCGACAATATATATATATGTTTATAATAATCTTATTTATAATCAAATAGAACTTAATGAAACAGTCAACTATTCTTTTATTATACATATTATCACATGCAAAGCAGGAATGTATGCCATTTACTACAACAGCAGTTACTATTTAAACAATGGTTTTAACTATATATTTTTCCATGTTTGTGATTGCTTGTAATTATATATGTATTGGAGGCAGAAGTTTTGAGTGCATAAAAACATTCCTAATGCAACATTAGCATAAACAATTAATAAAAAAAATTAGAATAATGCAGTTATGAAAATGATATAGGGATAATAAATTGAGAAAGAACATGTACGTATGTATAGATTATCTTTTAATGTAGATGTATTCATGTACAAATATGCTGATACAGTCACTTTCCAAAAAAGTAAAATTTCCTATCCCTCTTACTTCATTTTTCTTGTGATGAAAGTCAATGTTGACAATTATAAAATATAAAAGATGTAATACTACACTAGCAACTCCACCGTGATGCTGACATTTTTAGTTAACAATACCCCAAACACAAAGTTAACGATTGCAGCAATTCTTCCCAGTCTAAAAGTAATCTTCTAGAGTTTCATTTTTAAATTCATATTGATTTCTGATTCTATATACTTGTCCCTAACTTGCAACGGATGAGTGATGTTACTCATTCCAGTGAATTCCATGTAAAATCTTTATATAATTTCAACGCTTTTTAAACCACACTTTTTTTTCCTTCACAGCCAAATCATTTATTTTCAGTTTCTCTCTTGAAGGAAGCTCTTCAAGACTTCTTTTAGGCTTGGCAGTGTTGCTGCCCTCATTAGCTCTGCACTTTGAGCCTATTCTAAATGAAATTTTAATTTTCAAACTTACAGCAGTTATATACTATTCTGAGTTCAAACAATGGCATTGCAAGACTATGTATAAGGCAAGAAAATGTTTGTTTCTATATAGGCCCGTCACATGCACGAAAATGAGATATGTAAAACAAAAAAATGGCTGTTGTTGTATAAGCAAAAAATATATATGTGAACTTTTTTGAATATTTTTTTTAGACCAGGGCTATTGAATCAGCAGATTTTGAGACAACTGACATCACAGCCTAACTGTATTCTTTTTTATTTATATATTAAGCATTGTTAGCTGAGAGGTCAGTTCAGCTCCCTTACAAGCAAGCAGTTGGTTGCAGATGGTTGTTACGGGTTCGCTTCCCGGCCAATGCTATGACATATGGAAAAAGAAAAGCAAATTATAACAAATTTTGAAATAAAAAAAAAAAGCCAAAATTTAAAAAATTAAAATTTCACAATCAATTGGTTTCATCGCCAAGACAGACTTCCACAAATGCAAGGGAACACAAATATATACTAAATAAATTTCTCATAATTCCACTTTCTTTAAAGGCAAGGTAATTGGAATATAATTGATAATTATGGTCATAATTGAAATCCAATTAGGAATTATTGTAAATTTATTTAGTATTTGATTGTATTGAGTTTGTGTGTCTTTGCTCTTGAGAAATTATTGGTAATTGGAATGTAATTGAGAAGTATTAATTAATTGGAGTGTAATTGGGGAATTTATTTAATGTATATTTGTGACGAGTTTGTCTTCATTTGCCTGTGAGAAGTGAATCCAGTCGATTGTGATATTTTCGTTTTTCACATTTTCACTAATTGTTTAATTTTGAATTTGATGTAATTTATTAGATTTTGATCTTTTACATTTGTAAAAAAAATTATACTTAACTTTTTGTGCCAGATGACAACAAATCTTTTGTAAAAAAAAGTGAAACTTTTAATTTTATGTTCTTTATATGAAATTTTAATTTAATGGGCTATAACAAAGGTAAGTATGTATTTTATAAAAACTATTAGTTTAAAAGTTGATGAAATTAAAATTAGTAAAAAAAAATTTTTTTTCTAAATATATGATGAGAATAATAATTGAGAAAAAAATCAATTGGCAATTAAGGTAATTTCCCTCCCCCTTCCCTCTCGTCAAATCATTCACTGTAATGTAACTGAATAATAAAAAATAACTAAAAAAATAAAAATTTGAATGATGAAAAGTTGTTAATATTTCTGAAAATTAATTACATTGGTTAAGGAAATAATAAATTAAGTGTGGGATGTGATATAATTTTGTTAATATTTAATTTGAATGTATCTTTTTTTTTTTGTCTTTAGAAATCTATTATTATTGTAGTATTTAATTTAAGATTATAATTACAGAAAATTCGTCTTGTCTAGTGGTTAGCAAATGTATTTACATGATCACAATTTGAAGTTCAAATCTGAGGGAAAGATAAATGAGGATTTTCAAGCAAGTCACCCCATAGCAAACCCAGACAGCAATCCAATTTTTGGTTGGTAAATGTCTCTATAGCTATTAATTGCTAGAGGTAAATCAAGAAACATGTATCCACACACAAGTCCATACTGTCTGGTGGTTGAAGAGTTTGATGAATATTGTCTTCTCTTTCATTATTCTTCTACAAAGAGACATGGAGAGGTCTTTGCCCTGAAGAGAGACATTTTTAAGGCTACTTTATGTTTGTAGATTTGTGCCTTTTTAGAATCTCTATTTCATTACCTTTTATATGAAGTAGGAGTGGGTGAAATTTAAATACACTTTATTGAACTATGTTGAAATATGTTACTAGAGACAAAGAAAAACACAGTATGTTTATGATGGTCATAATAAGATACCATATAATACTAAATTGTCCATGCATTTTACTAATGTTACACAATGCTTTATTTATCACTCTTTTTCTACAGTTTACAGTTTCGATTGCCCCAGCGATCTTCTTCAGAACTTTATATCTTCTAGTCTCAACTGCTATATATATATATAGTATTATATGGTATACATTTGGCAATGCAATAAGAAAGAGTAGTCGTAATAAGAATCCAGCAATAGGGGAAATAGAGATTATTATTTATCAGAATAGTAACAGATTATACAATTATCATAAACTTAAGACATTCTAAAATATCTCTGTAATAATATATATTATAAAGAAAAACATTTTAATGTAATTCAATGAGGAATGCACTAAAAACAAAATGATATATATATTTTTTTCAACCACAATTTCAGTTTTTAGTATGTTTTTCATCAAATTAAATAAAAAACATTTTTCATAAATTATTTAGTATTTGATTACTTTGCAGCAAACTTTTTGTAACTATTCATATCCAAATTTAAAAACTGAGAATGCAAACAATATCTCCATATTTCCAGTATTTGAAATGAAATTCACATGCGTTAAAAATTGTTTATACAACTTTTTTTTTGCTTATGAATGCAGCATTTTTTTTTATAAAACCAATTTTATTTAAATAATAAAGAGAAATTAAGATTTCATCCTTCACTTGTTTTTATATTAAATGTAAGCACTTTTCATAAATTAGTCAAAATGCAAGAAAATTGCCTTTTTTAAAAATATGTATTTGATACCTTCCATTAAATCTGAATACTATCAATTTTCACACTGTTGATTTTCCATCTTTAAATACTACTTTACGCATGATTCTAATATTTGTGCCTTTGTAGTAAAACACACATTTTCTTATCAAAACAATTGTTTTTTTACTCTTCTAATTTCAAATAGTCTAACAATCTCCCATTTAATATTAAACAATCGTCCCAATTCATGCATTAAATAGTATTCCTAACCTCATAAAAAGGAGATCCTAATAATATTATGCCTTCAATCATTGACACTTGTCTTGGCTGATGACTTTAGAACCTTTACAAAACAGGGTTATTATTTATGTTTGTCATAAAAATAAATATACAGAAGAAAAAAAAGAGAACTTTATAATATGGTTTCACCATTAACTTTCTCTTCAAAACAAAATATATCAACTGATATCCCATTTAAGAATTATCAAACATTTAAGAAGAAAAATCAGGAAAAATTTTTGGTGTTAAATTCAAAAGACAAAAAAAACCCATTAAACTGTCTATACTATCTAATGTTATGTTAGTGAGTTGCTCCACTCATCCACATTCATTTTGCCACCTAAGTAATCATACATAAGGTTATAGATATAATGACACGAATGTATGGAAGGAGTATAAGTTAGTAGGTTCATGCCCTGGTTTTGAAAACCTCAAAGAGGTAATAAAAGAATCCTCTTTCAGTTGACAGACTTTTTTTGGAAATTGTGCTAATAAGCACATTTCTAACATTGGAGAAAACCATGATAGATGGATTTAACAGATTATGAATTACTAATTGTGATATGAGATGGTGCAATCAATGATGGATGCTGTGGAATTGCCTTTGGAAAAAGTGATTTCTTAACCAATGATTACATGTATGGGCAAATCATATAGGGATTTTCTGTTCCCACACTGTTAACATTTGCAAAGTGAAAGTACATATAAACTTTCCTTGAAGTGATGGAGTCTTCCAAGATCTGAACATAAGACAATGTTTATTGTTAATAAATCATTCAAGATTGGTATAACTGCTCCAAATGATACTTGTCATGCAGAGGAAGAAAATTATATTGAACAGGTAGATGGCTATATATATATATATATTTGGTAAAGTGGGGGAGTTTATTGAGTGTAAAGGTATTGCATTAAAATCGATTTATTATGAGATCTAAATTGGTATCTTCTATTTTTGAAATGATAGAATATTATTACCTGTCTTCATTTTATTAGTGCTGTTCAGAGAATAAAGATCTTACTCCTTGATAATAGTATCACTGCGCTTATACCACCATCATGTTGGATTCTTACTGTTGTGGACGTCGTAGCACATGTTGGCATAAAAAGCAAACCATGGACAAAGTTATTGCCTTTACTATTGAGGTTTGCACAACACATGCATTACATGCATACTGCTTTATAAGAAAAATTCACACTCAAAGCAAATGCTTCTTATGAATTATGTTATAATGAATATCATGTTTGGAATTTCTTATTTAACTACCAAAGTACTACAAACGCCTTAAAACAATTGAATGGCTCTATTGTTTGGGAATTGTAAGAAGTTAAATACTGGAAATGTCAGAACTAGTATTGATATGAGGATCTTACAGTCTATGGACTGATACTCCACTGCTACAGCAGACCATGTAGGGCAAATAACTGAATGAATTCATCTTTCTGGATTTGACGACCTTACAGTCTATGGACTGATACGCTACTGCTACAGAAGACCATGTAGGGCAAATAATGGAATGACTTCATTGTTCTGGATTTCATAATGTGCCAGAATTGAAGTTGATCCAAGGATTCTAACACTGTACCAAACCATGCAAGAATACAAATGTCTTTATCTTTACTATTACAAGTTGAGAATCATCAAAATACTTGATTTTATAATTCTATTTCTTAAAGACCCATAGTCATGTCTTACAGAATTTCCCTTCCATTCATTCACATATAATTTACACTAAACACATAAAATGTTTCTAACATCAAGTATTACCATTTTACTTCTAGGAAAATATATTCATCACTCAAGCTATGTTCTAATAATGTCAATCTGCTTTTCCTTAATTAAACAGCCTGAAGTCTAAGTAAACCTTAAAATAACTTTTACTGAAATAATATCTTAACGATCTGCCAAAATTTATCACATTCTAACTTATGTAGAAACTAAGAAAGGATATTGAAAACGAGTTCATGTGAAGAACAAGTTTTTGAGAACATTATGGTATAGTTGTAATAATCATTAGAGATTACCCTACTACATATGCGCTGGATAAATTTAAACATTTAATGAATACTCTTCTTCCCAAACACAAGATAAAGTTTTTTGAAAAGATAGAATGAATCCACTCTATTTTTTATCCTAAACATATATGTATAGGCAAATCTTAAGCATTTGGAAATGAGAGCATGAAGATATTAAATAATCACTAATTATTATTACAGATTAAAAACATAGTGCTATATGAATAAATAACTCATTATTATGGTATGTCACACTTAAGAAATCTAATAAGGGTTGGAGATTGAACTAGCAACTATGTTATGAATTGTTGTGAATGTATTAATTTTAAATGACTAATTCTTTCAGACTTTCCAATGTATAACAGTTGAAATGGTCATAGAAGCCCATTTTCTATAAAAATGTAAAAATAACATAGAAAGAATCTATTGTAAGCATTATTTTAGAGACAGGCTTTAACCTATATCATATGTGCCTTGAATGTTTATAATAGTCAAACAATATCTTTATTTGCCAATAGAGGGACTTCTCAAACCTTGACCCAAGATAGTGACTTTTATAAAGATAAGAGTGGCTATATTATCTTAAACAATGAAGTAAATAACAGCTTCATGCTCCCAAATCAAGATTCTTCAGATTGGCCTATATAAGTCGAAAGTTAGGTTAAAGATAAGATGGCCACTCTTATCTTTATAAAAATTGCTATCTTGTATTGAGATTTGAGAGATCCCTCTATCAGCAAATAAAGATATTGTTTGACTATTATAAACATTCAAGGTGCATATGATATATGTTAAAGTCTGTCTCTAAAGTATTTACATATACTTTCTGCACACTCAATAAATAATTACAACTGTAAGCATTATTGAAATTAGTTTTGGAAGTTATTTCTAAAGAAGTCACCATCATAAAAATCAACATTGTAAAGCAAAGCAAAATATTCTTCATTTTTTAAAATATATTTTAAGACTGTTTTTTTACATTTTTACACACATCTAGATTTTATATCAACTTCAATCACAGAATACCATGTTTCATTTCCAAAATCAGCATCACTCAAGCACTTAGTCCAGGTCAATAAAAAATTTTGATGTGAATATGGATTAATCTATAGAAAATAATATTATTGTGCAGATGATTGTTGAGGTACAATCCTGGGTATCTAATAATTTTAACCAACTACCACTGACTTAGACTCTATTCACAGTCATTTTTCTGGTATCCAAAATAATTTAACTGGTGAATCTACATCTAATATGGATGCACCTCAGCTTCATTCTGTCTTGATTGCAAAATTGTTGCAGCATGACTTTCTTTTTAACTATATATCTTAGCTGATTTGTTAATTACTAGAAAAAAACTCTTACACTTTCCACAAGAAGGACAGCAGTTCATGTCAATAGATATCGCTCTGATAATAAAGAGATTAGAACTTGTCACATGCAAATTAAGTGTTACTATACTCATTATTATCCATAA
This sequence comes from Epiperipatus broadwayi, assembly GCA_028023455.1. NCBI lineage: Eukaryota > Metazoa > Onychophora > Udeonychophora > Euonychophora > Peripatidae > Epiperipatus > Epiperipatus broadwayi. Next base: position 8,577,609 of record JAQFVV010000039.1, read on the forward strand.
AATAAAGTACAGTATTACAAATTATCACAGCTATTAGCAAAAGAATAAGAAGACTGAAGAAGTGAGTATAGGAGATAAACAAGGATACTCCATGCTACCTGTGACATGTTTAGATAAATATTTGGATTGTTGAGGAATTAATATTAGAATAATAATAATACAGTGTATAAATTTGCAGATGATATGGCTCTTACAGCTGAGAATGAAAAAAAATTTGGAAGAATATGTAGAATAAATTGGAGTAAGTATGTATAGATTGCTGAATAAAGATTAAAGTTGAGAAGACAAAGTGTTTATGGTTAGAAAGGAATACAAAAACAATATAAGTTGATATTCATGATAATATAAGTCAACAGGTGAATAGATTTAGATAGTTGGTTGAGTAAGTGTAGAAGAAGCAAAGATGAAATTAAAAGAATAAAAACATTAGAGATTATTAAGAGAAAGAAAATATTTTGTGGACCTTTGATGAGAAAATTAAGGGAAAGTTTAAGTGTTATGTGTGTAGTGTATTATTTTGTACAGTTGTGGATTTGGGACATTGAGTAAAAGAATTAGGAACAGATTGAAAACTTTGAGATGTGGTTGTATAAAAGAATGAAGAGGATTAGTTGGAAGAATGAAATTACAAATGAGGAAGTTTTGAAAAGATTAGATGAAAAAAGAAGATTCGTTGATGAAAATAGAGATAGAAAGAGAAACTGGACATATACTCAAAAAGAATAGTTTAATAAAAAATGTTCTGGAGGGAATTGGAGTGAAAACAAGAAGAAAAGATGGAAAAAATTGACTTCACTGAATGATATAAGAGATTGGAAAATATAGTTGAAGATTTGGGTAATTAGCAGAACAGAATGGCGAAATGGACCTGCCCATGGGACAGAGCAGTATTGATTGATTATCAAGAAAGTGTGTGATTTCATCATCAGTATAAGATAAAGTGCAAAAAAAATTTTCTGATATTTCTATTAAATTAGTTTTTTTCTGGCAGGAGGGGAGGAAGTAAGACATTGAGTATTTCAACAATTTATTTTGATGACAATTGAAGTAAAATTGAAAATGATATTTAAAAAAAAGATAAAAATTCTGTTATTAAAAGATTCATTGATAATGCCATAAACAATGCTATATAAATATAAATTCATATAATACTACAATACTAGCCAAAACAAAATTTTATTAAAATTCTTATACAACCATAGTTTCATCTATTAATAAATAGACCTTCTCAAGTGAAATCCAACTAAACATACAATATATATACAAAACAAAATAATCTTCCCATCATTCACTTCAAAAGCCAACTTCCTTTAGCATCAAAGGATGCCTTATGAGATTGATGAGCTCAGATTCAAAAAAATTTATCATTAAAGTTTTTTTTTATTCTTCCTTGAGCTTTGTATATTCATGAACTGAATACAGATCATAAAATATTATTTGACAATGCACAGGTTATCTTGAAAAAAGTGAATTGAAAAGAAGAGGAAAAGAAACTTTGGTGATAAATTTTTTTGAATCTGAGACCATCAATCCCACGAAGATATCCTTTGATGCTAAAGGAAGTTGTTTGTTGAAGTGAATGATGGGAAGACTTTAGTTTTGTATGTATGTTTAGTTGAATTTTACTTTAGAAGGGTCTATTTGTTAGTAAATGAAACCTTGACTATGGGGGAATTTTTGGTAAAATTTTGTTGTTTTTTGCTAATATTGTAGTGTTATATGAATTTCTATTTTATTTTTAACTGCCAGTATAGCATTAGACAGTATTTCATATATATATATATTGAGCTATCCATTTATTCAATCATTAATTGTCGAGTTGTTATATAAAAACTACATTTGTTGTTATGATATATTGTGTGCATATTAATTTTTTTGCCTGAGGACTTGTTGATTAACTAAACAACATCATCGGTGGTGGCTTGCCATTACTTGCCACTTTCTTAATGCAGTTCATTTTAACATCTCAATTTAATGATGGGAATACATCTAAACGGAGATAAAAATATCTATATGTCAGAATGATTTGTGAAGAGAGTGATAGGCAATGAAAAACTACCAATGATACCAATAAATATTGTCACTTGATATATGCTACATCACCCAGTGCAGTTGTTTTTCTAAATCAGGGCTATCCAAAAACTCAAGTAACCCAAAGTCCACATAAAAAAAAAATATCCAAGGTCGCATTTCAAATTGTAAATGCAGAACTAATTGTATGCATGTTCATTGTGAATGCTTGGACACATGCATTGGATCAAAACAGTGCTTTTGACACATCGCATGTTTGAAAAATGCATGGGTGTCAACTGACAATAATAATATCAACATAAGCCAAAAAATATCACATGACCACCACTTCTTATGCTTGTGTGTAACTGTTGTTGCTGTGTGTGGCAATACATATAGTGAATTTTGCCTGTTTTAACAACAGTTATGCTTGTGTATAACTGTTGTTGCTGTGTGTGGCAATACGTGTAGTGAATTTTGCCTGTTTTAGCAACAGTTATACACAAGCATAAGAAGTGGTGGTCATGTGATGTTTATTGGCTTAAAACCAATCTTGCCTAATAGGATAGTGGTGGCTATTGTTATTAAAGAACCAAAGACACCAAAATGTATGGGTACTGAACTGGGTTCGGACCCATATGACTATATAAGCTAATGGGCTTGGATTGAAAACATTAAGGTGTTCTCAGTTTAAGACTCATAGTTTTGTAGGTAAGTGGAGATAAAAGGTAGCTGCTGGAGGGTTGCATTAGATCCTAAGATCTAGGTGCAGTGCTCTCAGATCCAAGGCTCCTCACTGACGAAGGCCACAGGCCAGAAACTAGTCTGGGGATATTGGATGAGTAGGCACTAGATGGGGATTTTATGCACAAGCCTTCTGACGTCCATTGATTACTCTAGCTTGCTATACATATAGTGAGTTTTGCCTGTTTTAATAATATCAATATCAAAATTATCATTTAATGATAGAATTAAAATATAAGCATTCAATTTAAATTATTTTGTTTTTTCATTCAAAAAAACCAAAACTTAGGCAAGCTTCACAAATTCTCATTGTGATCCATATGCTGCCTATGGATCATGTTTTGGACAGCTTTGTCTAAAGTATTTTAACATACTGAAGGAACTCTGGATTCACTTTTACCGCATTTTTGCTTATGCCATTATCCCAAAAAATTATTTAAATTGCCATATGTCACTTCATTTCTTTGCTACTTTAGTTTCTACACTGTATTAACCTCATATAATATTATGAGCAGGTTGATTTGGATATCTATTAGGATCTTCATTATTAAAAAAAATATATTTACAATTAATAAATTCTATTAAAGATAGTGTAAACTGTAATTTAAAGATTAGTTATTACAAGGTAGGGCTGCCTTTCTACTAAGATTTATTTATTTGAAAATAGTCTTTTTTTTTCTCCCCAAGCCATGGATATAAATAATCATATTATCACTTCCGCAGTGTAGACAGTAATTACACGATTTTCAGCATATTCTTTTATCAAACCTAAAATGACTTTGATACTGGGAGTCAATAATTATCTAAAAACGTGATCCTGTAATTTGAAATTTAACTAATGTAATAAAGTTTTATTTCAGTGGGGGAGCCATGGATTTAAAAGGTAAAGATGATTACATTGATTCTCTTCAGAGTTTAGTCAATTACTAGTTACCGCCCTGAGTGCTTTAATGCGGCGATAGACTGATGGACTCTAGGAATTCAAGGTTCAAGCATCACAGCTCCACCCTGTCATTTTCAATTCCTTTAAACTTTTTATGAACACCTGGACAATAAACCGTTTACAGTAAAATTGTTGTGCTCATTTTAGCATTTTGTTGCACACTTTATTTGACCTCCTAAGCAACTGACCATGTAATAATTAAGAGAATCTTAAATTAATTGAGAATTGGAGAACGCTGCATCGTCCCTATTGTCTTTCTTTTTGTTTTTGGTTTCGTTCTTATATTCATTTTTCTTTATTATACTTCTGTTCTTAAATACACTTTCACTATTTACAAACATGTCTAACTATGGCATTTTTCTATCATTAGATTATTTTCCCCTAATGTTTTCTTTTTCAAAGCAAGAATTAATTTTAATCATTTTAAATATCATGGTTGTACGGGATTCATTAAAGATTGATTGTAACTTGGTAGGATTTACTGCACGCTGATGCTTAGTTGCTCAATTCGGCTCCGTGCAGAGAACTTGACATCATATACAGTATACTTATATTTAACTACTGTGTTTTCTATCTGTATGTAATTTCTGTTTATGTGTAGTAAAAATTTATTTTTGAACTTAGGTCTAAGTATATGCGCGTGCATATTACTGATAGTATTTTTTAACCGTGAAAGCTCGATTGCGAAAATAATCAAATTAAAGCTTTGATTGTCTTGGCTTGTGAACTTCACCGCTTTGAGATTTTGCCAAGATTTATTTTTATAAGTATTTAGATTAGATGTTGCTATGCCAATGTAGATACGCACACTCATGTTTATATAATAATTATATTTTAAATAATCTCTTGTGAATATAAAATTCAGGCAAATTAATTTCTAAATTTAAAAAAAAAAAAGAAGAAATGTCAGCAATCCGAGACAAAATGCTTTAAGTTGTTATTAAGAAAAACCTTGCAGAATCTTGCTTCTTGTAAGAAAATAATCACTGCATCTTTTAAGCATCGATTCCATTGGTTGTGCCGTCTTGATTTTATTGGTCTGAGCAATCTGTTCCAGTATGTTTATTGAAACTGCAGTTTACACAACTAAGAAATGTCAAGACCTCATCAGTTAATAATAATGCTAAAAATCTTCTTATGCAGCATCAAACAGAATAAATGGTGTCTTAGGTGTTTGAAATATTGAGTTATGAACATTTTCAGTAATAATAATAGAGCAAATTAATCGGAAAATTTATCCCCACAATGGATTGTTTCAAAAATGTAAATTATCTTAATAATGCTGACTGATATAATAATTCTTTAGTTTTTATTTTATTTTACGTAAAAAAAAAAAAAAGCCCTTCATATCGGAATTAAATTTATTTTCACAAGTTGGAAAAATAAACAATGGAATTATTTATGAAAGGAATCATTTTGTTGATTTAAAATTTGACTTGCCTTTTTTTTAAAAAAAACAACTAATTAATGTCTAAATCGGGTTTCTTTTGTTATTGATATTTTTTTTTCTTATTAAGATTTATATCTAACATATCTGTATTTATATATACATAAACTCACATCTAAAACATTCTTGTTCGTTCGTATATACATCACTAGTTTCTTTGATAGCAATAAAAATATTTTTTCTGGGATCTTTTTTAATCAAGGAGCTAAATGACGATAATAAACTTTTAACATAATACTCTCATTATATGACTCAAATATATACTGTACTGTATATATTATAAATAAAGGAATTAAATTTTTATTATCTCTGTTTTTAAATATATATATAAAAGATTCTAATATTTGCAACAGTTTTAATTATAGAACAGGAAAAAGTTTTCAGCTGTATTAGTTAACAGTTCACCTATTGCTTGCCTATCTCTAATTTGCATATATTTACAGTCTATGTATATTCAATATATTATGCTGATTATATGACATTCTACGGCTTTACAGAAAGTTGAAAACTCTCTTGGGTTACTAATATAAGGCTGCTGGCTTATTGTCTTTTTAAACTTACTAATTAGGCATAGTATCCATATATTTGAAGTCAGACAGAATTGTATCTCCAGTTAGACAACATTTAATATTTAAAATCAGGTAGAATTGTATCTTCAGAATGCGGGTCTATGTATTTGAAATCAGGTAGAGCCATTCATCAAGTAGACATCATTTATATATATATGGAAGTAGACAGAAAGAAACAGGCAGAATTGTACCTCCAGTAGATAATATCTGTGTATTTGGAATCAGATAAAGTTGTACCTCTGGTAAATAGCATCTATATCTTTAGAATCAGACATAATGATATCTCCAGTAGATATCTATATATTTGATATCCCCAGTTGGCAACAGTTACGTAGAAAGAATTGTGTCTCCAGCAGATAATCCCTGGAATTGGAATCAGGTAGAGTTGTATTTCCATTAGACAGTATCTGTATATTTGGAATTAGACAGAATGTACCTCCAGTAAATAAAATTTTATTTATTAAATTAACACCATAATTGCTTTCATATTATTGTAATGTTATTAACATTTTAATTAGATATTCTGCAACATTATTTCAAATGCTATGAACTAAAATTACTATATGATTCTCATAGTTTAATTTGATATCCATGTTAATAGCTGCGATCATTCTAATGCTCTGAAATCATGAGCAATCAGTGATCATTAGACTGTAATGCCAATCAGATCCCAGAATAGCTTCTGACTATTGGCCTTTGATAGGGGCGAACATCCATCTGTTTTTTAAATCTGTTGTTAATGCAATTATTTAATGCAATTGGGAAACATCATGTAATATTTTTTTTTTGCTATAATTGGCTTCTAACTGAAATAACTAAAACATATAGTTGCTAATTTAGTGTCAAATTTTTATTGCTGGACTTTTAAGATGTTTGAACTTTAAAGTTATTGGCTTGCATAGCATAATAAGAAGTATAGTGGTTTCAGGACATAAATTATATGTACTCCTCCTTAACCAAGGCCATTAGCCATAAATTAGTCTGGAAATTTATTTGAATATGGTTCACACAAGTCCTTCTTATAGATAGATAATCTTTAATGGGTTGCTACTGTTAATACAGATATATACAAAAGATTTAGAAAGTTAATTGCGTATAAATCATTGCTATATCCACAATGTGCTATGTCTTCAGTACAATATGTTTTAACACAAGATGCAAACATAACTTTTTTTAAGCAATAAATGAATCATCGTCTTAATAATTCTCTATCTGTAGGCAATGATTCCATGATCTTCATCGAACATTTTTTTTCTTTCAACAGTATCAAAGAATCTAACTGTCATGAACCTTTCATTATCCAAAACAATACTTGAATCAGTAGGACATAAATTTTTCAGAATCTACAAAGCTTGGTGTCTTTAACATGTAAAATACAATAAGAATATGGAATCCATTTCATAATGGATCATCCAGATTACATTGATATATTTTTGGAAAAGTTTGGAAATTTTTATATGTCACCGACCTCTTAAGCATTTGCAGTACCAGCCCACTTGTCTTATTCATTTCTATCTTGCTCTTAAATTTTAAACAGGAAAAGACACTTGTCTTTCAAACAGATTGCTGAAAAATATATCAATCTTTTTTTTTACTACTACTATGACATTTAATGTAAACTTTAGTAACTGATAGACCCCAAATGATAATGCTGATAAAATTCTATCCAGTGCTGTCCTATCCAATTTTCCCAAAGCTTACAACATTCATCAAGGAGCTTTGGATCTTAAAACAGGGCATCTGGATTTTTAAGATCTAATGCACTTTTTTTTAATAGCTATCTTTTATTTCTCTCGTTTATTATTACGTTATCAGCCCGAATTGAAAACTCAAATGTTTTCAATTTAAGCTATCTTGTCTGTGTAATTATATAAATCTGAAACTAGCTGAGTATCCATATATTATGATGTTCTTAGTTTTTTAAATTTAAGGATATTAGATAGGGATTTAATAAGCACAATTGTCTAACATTTATTAGTTACTAAAGCTTACATTAAGGGACATAACAATAGTAAAAAGGAAAGCAGTATACTGCCGAATGCCAATGTTGTAAGCTGGAATTACATAATTGAGTCAAAGATGTTTTAAATATCTCTAGGTGATTTTTTTTGTAGCAATGAAGATAATTTATTTCCAAATTCCTATTCTCAACAGTAAATTGTTTGTGCCTAAGATACAAGCATAATTTACAGTTACTGCCATGCAAGCACCAAAATGAACTATTATCATTAGTAAACCAAATATGGAATTAGTTGCTAATTGGTTAAAATTGTTGTATATTGTCTGGCTAGAAACTGCGCAATCAGTTAATCAAAATCAAAATTCCCACACTAGCTATTTCATTATAAGTATCTAAGAGTCATTATTACTCAGGCTTTAACATATATCAATATCTAGGTATTGGTACTGATATGAAAAGGGATGTGCTATATAATATTAAATGCAATATTTGAAATTCTGACAGAATTTTCATTTGAATCATCAACGTTTTTGTGCAGGGACCATATGTTGTAATTTGCAACAATTCAAGTTTCTGTAAGCAATGAACCTTTTCTCCATTTGTAATGCCAGCTTATTTGCCTTTTCAAAACTGCTTCACTATTGCTTTCTACACTAATTTCAAACAGGATAAACTACTCTTCTTTCAAATAGACTGCCAAAAGATGTGTAAGATGTTTTTAGACATAGCAGTTTATTTCAGATCTCCATTTATCAGCAACAAATCGATTCTGGATTGTACAAGATATAAGCGTAATATGTACCTTCTTTGATATGATCACCAAAAATAAAATCTCGCTTGGTACTACATATTAAAATAAAGTAAGTTGTTAATTTATTACCATAATTGTATATTGCTTAGTAAGTGAGGAGTTTGATCGAAGCAAAGAATTCCACATTAGATACACCATAATAAGCATCTAGGATATATATATATTACTAAATCTTTGGTAATATTTAAGAATTCATTTAAATCACCATTAACTCAGATCTGTTCTGGTACTTCCAGGGCTTAAACTTTATATGAAGTTCCTAGCCATAAAATCATTCATTTATTTATTGGATGGTTAACGGGATTGGATATGTGTCAACTTGTAAAAGAAAAATCTTGTTTTTAACCTTGAAAAAAATTTCAAACTTTAAAAAATTATCCTGTATTTAAATCCAATTAGGAAGTATTTATTGATGATCATAGTTATGATTACATATTAATCATGTTAGTTCCTTTCAAACATTAAACAGATGAGTGCTATTTACTTTCTGTATGATAGATATTATTTTTTTTGTGAATGATTTCCCTAATCAAAATGCTTGATTTGAAATGAAGACTCCAAATAAAAGTTGGTAATGACAGCAACATTGTATATGAATAGATAGTCTATTTAAAGATAAAATGATAATTCTATTATTATTCATTCTAACCAAAGTAAGGATTTATCATTATATTAAGAAATAGCTAAAAATGTTAAAAAACATAAAACAAGACAGAGATAATTATTATTTGCTAATGATTCTAAACTCTAAAGTTATTAAACAAAAAAAAACTCTAAAAGTTTTTTTTTTTTTTAAAGCCAGTAGATATATAATCACCACTACTCTAAAAGAGATGTTTGATGAGGTGAATAAAAAGATAACATTTGTTGAAGACAAATAGTAGCTTCCGCTACCACACTTACTTTAGGATATCTTATTAAATTATTTTCTAGTCTTACAATGACTCCTTCCTCCCCCCTCCCCCATACAACATTTATAATCCTTTTCTTGTATGAAATAAGGGAAGTTTCTTAAAATATCAATAAAAGAGATCTGAACTTTTAATTGAATTGACTGAATATCTAATTTGAGCCAGATATGTATATTTTCAATGTATTGATTATTTATAAATTACAAATGATTTATAATGGTGAGTAAGATTCAAAACAGTCCCTTATGAGGCAAAACTTCAAAGTAGGGAGTTCAGAATTCAAAACAAGATAACTTTGAGGCAGAATAGTAGGAACCAAAAATGGTATATAGTGGCAAAGAGGATTCAAGAGAGTCACTTACTAAGCTGAACTTTAAAGAATCATAGACCAAGAAGATTTTGTAGGTCATATTATAGACAGGTTGGTGTTTTTCTAAAAGATATGTTCATATGTCTATGTATGGCTAATTATTTCATGAAAGTATAAATTATGTTCATTCAGGTTTACAATTAGATGGATATTTTTATTAATGTAAAGTTGTTAGATAAATATCAACTTAAGACCAATAAATTCTCATCAAGCAGTGGTCTGTTCACAAGTTTTAACAGAAGGCATTTAATCATTGCTAGTGGTAACACTAGATATCTTGAATTAAAAGAAAATTTGTATCAGACTCAAACATTTAGATGCCTTTATAATGGGCCCCTTAAACTGCAAGAAGTTATTAAACTATTCCTATTTAAAAGAGGAGTTTCTTAGCTCTCTTTTCATATACAAGTTATGTCAACATGTCATTACAAGTAAGAATAATTTCAACCTTTATAAAAACGCTGTGCAAATTATATAGCAGCCATTGAAATTTCAATAGATTACTATAATGATTTTTGCCTTTTAATGAAAATTCTTTGTTTCACTCAGTTTTGCTAAGTGGATGAGATGGTCTGATGGGAGGGGTCCTGGGAGCCTAAATCTCAGTTCTGTTGAATATGGGAGCAGGGATGAGAGTGCTACAGGGATTTTGTTTCTGACGTTGATTTTCTCATTCATAGGAAAGAAGAAATAATGTTATTTTTTAGCATTATTCTTATAAATGATATGTTTTATTGCAAAGTAAGCTGCAGTTTGGCATAATGGTTTTAATTACAAGTGATTTGCCTTATTTATTATTATTATTTCCAGTGTGATTATTGATATGGTTGGACCTTTGCTATTCATATGGCTCTTCGTGATGGATTAGAATGGTTTTCAGCAGAAACATTTCAAAGCTTAGTTTTTTTTTTCTAGTTCTCCATAAGTTTTCCAAAGTATAGTGAATTGCTCTCTTCTGGGGATATTTGAGGCCATTCTGGAGAACTGAACAGTAGATTGACTTAGCCTGTATTTTATATTATCTCAAGTGTTTTCCTATTCCTCAACTTATCTGCTGCAAATTGGATTTTTCAATATTGTATTCCTAAACCGCTATTCATATTTGAACTCTAGACTATACAAATATTTCCTAATTGTAACCTAGGTTTACTTTTAATAATTAATCATCTCATGGACTAATGCCTTGAGTTGTCACAGATTGATCAATTTTTGGAATCACTACGGACAAAAATACAGTGTATCATCTTAGATCTCCATATTATACTATGTAAATCAATGCTTACCTTGTAAAATATTCTGTACCAATAAAGTTTAAATCCTATTTAAAAAAAGAGGTATTGAACTAATTTGGTTGATACCCACAATATCCCACTGCACTATCAGTTTTTTTTTTTTTTTGAGGAGATGGTATACATTATCTATGTGTTTTGGAGTGACAGCATTGGGTGAAATTTTTTACAGTCTGTGTTTATTTCTTTGAGTAGTAGACAGGTATATATTTTCTAGCATAATAATGCATATTTTTTATCTTGATGTCTGACTTCCTGAAGGCACTTTCACGATCAGATCAACATTTATAATTTCATTAATCAAGCATGTGTGATTATACATCACAGTGCTAATATAATACATTCAATTTGATATGATTTTTTCTCCTTGTTCATAAAACTGACATATTGGAATTGATACAGTATTGTTCATTCAATATTTCTGTGTCAGATGAGTTTCACTTTATTTGCTTTCATTATTGAGGGAGGATGGAGAATGAGAAGATGAAGAGAATTAGTCTATTTACAAGCTGGTTCCATTCTTATTTCTTTGAGTCTAACATGTTGCATTATAAAAATCAGTGGTCAGGAATAAAATATGATAAGCTTGATTACCAAAGCAGATTATCAATGAAAAGTATGGAGTGATCCAATCAAGCTATAATTTGACATTGTATTTAGACTGTGGATCATACCATGATTTTGAAATAAGAAAATATATGTAAATAATATTTCCAAGATAGTTGCAATAATTATAATGTGTCATGAAAATATTCGATTTTATTATACCTTACTGTAATTATACATTTATTTAAATGCACATTAAGGCTGTAAACCTCAAGAATATGCGCGTGTGCAATAATGTGTCATGAAAATATTCGATTTTACTATACCTTATTGTAATTATACATTTATTTAAATGCACATTGATTGATTACGTAAGTAATATTTACTAAGGCTGTAAACCTCAAGAATATGCGCGCGTGCGAAGGTAGGGACCTCTTTTCTTCCAAAGCGTAAGCTTGTGGTTAAGACCTGTAAAGGTCCCTATCTTCGCATTTTCACGCGTATATACCTTATTGTGTAATTTTTTGTTGTGTTCCTTGTTGAAGAAATTGCAAGTTTATTTTCCATATTCTCCGAAGTCTTATCTGTGGACTTCAAACAAGAGTTTCTGCTTTAAATACTATCTGCGCAGCCTCAAATGTTCGATTTTTAATAGCATGCAATCAAATTAAATAAATATGCATGATTATTTCATTTCTGGATAAATATGCAAAATTGTCCGATTTTACTGCTTTTTTTAAAAATCAAAATTAGTAGTTTTTATTTTTATTCTAATCGGACATAAATTGACACTGGTCTTGGATTAATGTGAATATGAGTTTGTTGTTAAAGTATTGAAACTAATCATGGTTTAATATTAGTACGAATTTGTTTATAAAATAGGAATTTAATAATAAATATGTATACGGTCCCTTTTCTGAAAAATGTCTGTTTTATTAAAATATTGTGAAAATTATAATAATTATGTTTTAAGGCAAATTGTGCGACTAAGAAGAGCATTTTGGTAGAGGATTTTGATCATCCTTGGTTGAGAGCTGTTGCCCCTTGTCAGTCTTTAACAGGATAATAATAATACAAATTAGTAAAAGTGGTATTAGATTGTTGAGATTTTTTAAATACTAATTGCTTATCTGCAGTCAGCATACCTTATCTACATATATAAAAATGTACATATTTTGTATATGAGTCTTTATCAGTTATTTGATAGATTTTGAAATTGGCTGGTTGTACAACATTTCACATTTTGGGTTTATTTTGAGTGATGATAATTTGCTCTCTCTTTCTCTTTTCCTAAGCAGACTACTAGAGATACTCGTGTTTGTTCTGCGACCTATTCAATAATGTGATCACTATGGCAACAAGAAACTTTGAAGTTATTTTTCTGATGATTTTCTAAATTCTAACAGAAATGTTTTAGTTCAGGCTTCGCTTCTGCAGATTTTTATCGCATTATTATTAAATTATATGTATCTATAACATTCTAGGGGAAATTTTTTTTTCTGATAATTGGAAGAAAAGTCGAATATGAAAGACGAAAAACCTAAAGGAATGCTTACTTCTGGGCATGTAATATAGGATAAAAATAATAAAACATTTAAATTTAAAATATGTTTGTTGTTTTTTTTTAACTTAAAAATCAACACAAGTGCTTCTTTATGTAAAAAATTGCAATACTCGGCTAATAAATTTATACGCGCGTGCACACACGGATATTTATAAATAAAATAGCCTTCAAATAATTTGTTGCAAGAAAATGTATCTCTAGAAACCTCCCAAAGTTGAACATCTAAGGAGAAATATTATTAATCAAAATTCCCAACTATTAGATTAAGCTTTCCCATCCCGTTTATTCTGGCTAAGAATACTGGTTAAACCATTTATTAACCGATGATTGAATAGCTAGATGAGTTATAAGCATTTTTTTTATTTTTTTTTAAAAAACCTAATTCTGTTGAAAACCGGAAAAAAAAAAACAACACAACCTAATTTCATCCAGTCAATAGTCAAACCTCAAATTGTGGGCATGATATGCCTATATGCAAACAATAAGCACAACAAACTACGTTTAAATTATCCACATTATCTACTGCTACTAAAATCCATCTTTAAATAGACAAATGAGATTGTTAACAGGTCCATTTTATGATTGACTGACAGTTTCTCAGATAAAGTGTGGAATAAATCTAAGTGCCCCATAAAGCCAAAATGTATACAAATACCGTAAATATAAAATGAATTTTGGTAATTACCGCATAAATATATCACTAAAGGCCTTATGATGTGGGAGTGTGTCTGCCTTATATTTTCATGATCTGGATTTGATTATAGGCTGGATAAAACTGGGAATTTTTGTTTAGATCTCAGTCAGGGCTTAGATTTTTTTTTTTTTTTTCAAGTAAGTGACCTAGGGCCAACAGAGCTATTTATCCACTATTTGTCAGTAAATGATTATCTAGGCATTCTTAGCCAGAGGGGGGAAATGAAAAAAAAAATCATATCAGCCAATAATTGGTAATTCTAGTGCGAAGTGTCACCCTTTTCATTGCTGCTTTATGAGGGATTATCAGAAACGCCTTTGCCCTGCAAGAAGATATTTGACTACTGTTTTATCATACCTACATATATTTACAGCAGTTTTTTTTTTTGTTAGAAGTAGAAGCATATTTTTGCCTTTTAAGAATCTTAACTTCATAAATCTGAAATATTTCTTATTTAAATATATTGTTAATTACAATTGCTTTTTTAAATCTGTACTGAATTAGTCTTTATATCTACAAAGTTAAGTTTATTTTAAAAAAATGTTAAATTCTAATTAATTTTACAAATACAAAGTTAAGTATATTAATACCTTTGCTAAATTCTAAATTGTCTTTTTTTTTTAAAGCAATAATATTTTTTACTTACAAGCAGGAAAAAAAAAATCTCGAAAAATATTCGATCATTTTGGTCATTTGAGAAGTTTTATAGAAATGTTCTCCATGACTTGTTTTGTTTTTAAACCTTGCTCAAGATGATTTCTTTTTTTGAAATCTAAGTCATACTTTCTTATTAATACATCGTTTTACATTTTTATCTTTTAAGATTTACAAGTAAATCCCTTTAACTTTTACATTTTATTTTAAAGCATTAAAAAAATTACGTTTTCATATAACTGTGTGGGTGTTTTAAATATACTTGAGAATTATTTGGCCTAGTGAACCTGTACATATTCATTGTTTAAATTTTTTTAAAAAAAAAACAACAACTTTTGAGTAAGTCCATTTGTGTGTGAAAGTGTTTTTGTATATGGATAGATCATCATCAACCATGATCAATCCACTGCAGGATGGTCTCTCCTAGTTCAATCCATCTTGCTCAATCTTTAGCTTCTCTTCTCCACATCACTCCATGCTCTTATTTTATCCATCCATCTCACATGTGGCCTCTTTCTGGGTCTTTTACAATCTCTTGGAATCCAGTTTAAGATTTCAATTGTCAATCTATTATCATCTCTTCCAGCAATATGTCCAGCCCAAGTCCACTTCAATCATTTTAATTTTTTCAATGAGGTATGGAGAGATTCATATTGGGAGTAACAAGAAGAGATCGAAAACACAATATATGGGAAAGAGAACAGACAGGTGTAGATAGATCACATTTAGATATATACATATGAAATTAGCATAGCTTAATGTACATGTAATTAAGGGAAACAAACCCTTTTCCCTTGAGCTATAAATAAATAACCCTTCGTTTAGCTAAGATCAAAAATAGAAGCAATCAAAGAATATTGGGTTAAAAAAGAAATCCTAAATAAGTAAATTTCTAATTTAAAAAATCCTAAATAAGAAAATCTCTAACATTTAACTTGGATTTAAGTGTTCTCCAGCAAAAAAAAGATAAATGCATGAAACACTATGCACAATGCATAAAAAAATCTATTTTTCATAAATTCTCAAGAATTCATAAAAAGTTCTTGCACTAGAAGTGCCAGAACTGAAATCAGTCCAAAGACCTTATGTCCCTGACTCTTAACACTTTTCTACGGTATTAAGTCATGCATGGCAAATAACCATAAGTTATTAAGATATGTACATAAACGAGGCCATTCGCAAGGAGCTTAATGAGAAATTTACTAATGAAGATGGCATCTTTTAGAATTGGTTTAAGTTTAGTTTTTTTTGTTGTGATGGTTAAAGCCATAGAAGTTGATGGATTGACAACTTTCATCGTTTTAATTTATAATAGCATCCAATGCTTCAGTCTTTGGAATATTGAGCTATAGTTTCCTTTCTTACATTGTCAACCCATTTCATTTTTATCTCGTAATTTCCCTCAGTTAAAAACTTTTCCCCCAGTTTATTAATGTGTCCCTTAAGTAATTGCACATCTTACTACTGGAAATTATCTTTGTAAAATTATTCCACAGAATATTTTTAATAAAAATTCAACTCGTACTTTATGTAACTCATAGCAGTGTATTATACCTTTCCCAGATGATAAATTTTCTATATTTTACTCTTCCTAGATGATAAATTTTCTATATTTTCTGCTAGAGACAAAAAATTCTTATAATGTCATTTTCTAAATAAACTTCTGAAGAATATGCAACAAAATCTTATTAAAAACAAAAGACAGAATTTTCTAAGAATAACCATAAGATATTGAGCACTGTAAATTATGTATGAAATAAATAGCTGTCTTGCTTGTATCTGTCTTTACCATGAACAAAAAAAAAACTTGGAGTACTATTTTTTAGTTTAAGGTTTTCTGATATCAATACTACCAATATCTTTTCAAAAGAATTTATATTGCAAATATATGTGAAAGCTATATCAACATCACATAAAATGTATAGTTTTTATTAGGTGATTATGAAATTTTTCTTATGTCTGAAGCATATTATTGGGCTCTGTCTGATAGTTATCAAGTCAAGACTTAATTTTATATGTAATCGCTTTTAAGTATAATATTCATATCAAATATTCATTTAAACTGATAGATTTCTTTTTATCAATATGTTTAATGACAACAATTCTGGCTTTTTTTGCAGATATTATTTTATTTACCATTCATCATTATTATCATCATTTCCAACCATTATCAATCCACTTCAGGTTGAATTCAAAGTTTAATCTCATTTTTTTTTACCCTAGCGCCTCTTCTCCACAACAATCCAACAAACTTTCTTATTTCGTCCAATCATCTCACATGTTCCCTGCATGGTTTATTGCAGTTGGTAGAAAATCCGGTGGGATTCGTAAGTCCCAGAATTGATTCCAGCACTCCAACTTCTTATGAACTCCTGAGCAATAAAGCCATGTTCATTTTCTATCTCACATGTGGTCTTTTTCTAGGTCTTTTGCAATCTCTTGGCATCCAGTTTAAGTCATCAACTCTTCATCTATTGCCATCTCTTCTATCACTATGTCCGCTCATATTATCTGCCATTTTATAATTTAATAAAAGTATCTACTTCACTTGGTCATTGCTTTAGAAAGTCTCTTAAATTTAAAAAAAATTGAAAAGTGCAAGGATATTGTTATTCATATATTCTATTTCACTGACAGCAGTCTCATATAATAAAAGATTGCAACAAATGCGAAATAGTCATTATTAACCATTGAGGAACAGATCACTATTTAATAGAAGTTTTAATATGTTTTCAAAATCTTATTCCCATGTTACTTTTTTTGTGTCACTCTTTGTCTTTACATTAATGTTTTCTTAGTTAATATTTTGGTAATCAAAATAGTTTTATTCTACCACTAGTTTCAGTGGCTTGTAAAAATGCTTTGCTATCATTTTGTTGATGATGCTGTCATTATCTACTGAGACCTAGCAACATAAATATAGTTGAACTGCATGTTTTTGATTTCTCTGATATCCTATTTAAAAAGTCTCTATAGATTAGTAAAGAATTTCTACTTTTTATATTTACTTGGTTTCTTAAAACAAATTTTAAGGCATTTCATTGATATGATAATGAAAAAAACTTCTCTATACATAATGTAATTATTAATGAATTTTCAATTAAATTTCCTCTTCTTATTCATTCAAAGTTATATTGCGTTCTAAAATCATCATCATTATTGCTACCAGTTTCCATGGGGCAAGATGTAATACATCTTCCCAACTGTCATCGAGATTATAAAATTCACAAAATCTTTTTTTTGCTCAGATATTTTAAACTTTTCTCCTGGTTTGCAATCAGATTTTTGCAACTGTAAACTGAGTTTTGTCAATTATTAATTTTTTTAATAACATCTTGTAATTCTTTTACTAAACATAATACAAGCACTGAGAGAAATAGTATATAGTCAAAACTATCAGTTTACACTTGAAAATAACAAATTGCATATATTAAGCACATATAGTAAATGATTGTTGTTGTTAATTCTTCATCATCATCATTATCATCAATCATTATCAATCCACTGTAGGATGGTCTCTCCAAGTTCAATTCATCTCCGATCTTTAGCTTCTCTTCTCCACGTCACCCCTGCACACTTTCTTATTTTACCCATCCATTTCACATGTGGTCTCTTCTGGGTCTTTTACACCTGTTTGTTTTCTTACCCACATATTGCATTTTCAACTCCACTTTGTGGTCTCTTCTGGGTCTTTTACACCTGTTTGTTTTCTTACCCACATATTGCATTTTCAATCTCTTCTTGTTACTCCTAACATGCATCTATTCATACTTCTTTCAGTGGCCTGAAGTCTCTGTATTGCTCTTCTATTAAGTGTCCAAGTCTCAGATCCATAAGTAGAACTGGTAAAACACATTATGAAAATTTTTAATATGTGGCTTTTTTTAAAAATAAGCAACTGTGTTCAATCCAACCAATATAATCTCTGTCTCATTACAAACTGTTTTTCTGGCTGTCATTTCTACTCAAAAGAAATGTAGAATAAGCTTGAAAAACTAAAATTGAGTTTATACTAATCAAATCAATTCACAGTGTTCCTGATATGAGCTGTATACTCTCGTAAGATATCAATCAGTGAAAAAGATATCAGCATGACCTCTGACTATATGTGTATTTTTCATATCAACTTTTGATCATCATATGGGAAAGAGGTTTAAACCCCTGAGTCTCATCATCAAAACAATATCCTGATTTTTTATTAAATATTATGATTGCATACTTATTAGTGCCAAAACTTGAAAATATTCACAATCAAATAATCACCATATATATATTGTAACGATATATAAATATGTCGTTACATTAATTTAAAATAAAAACTTAAAAGTTCGCAAATAAAAGTAAAAAACTAAACGCTAAAATTAAAATGTTTGTTAAACATATATACATTCGCACAGAGTCCAAACTTTAAAAATATTTTTTTTTTAAAAAAATAAGTATTTGAACGTACTTTTTTCTTATAAAAAAGTACACGATTTAAAAATAAAAACAGGTATTAATTAATGTAATCTGTAAATGGAAATGATTGTTTATAAATTGTTTGAAAAGCAAGCTAGCTTCGGGCTCTTGTATAATTAAAATGATCTGATGAAAGATAGATAAGAAAATAAAAAGAAATTAGCTTGACCAATGGAAGCACCAAGCCTCAACCCGGACCCGAATGAAAATTTGGATTAGTGACGTCTTTGTTCATTCAATCTGGAGATTTACTATAAAAAGAGAAATATTGAGTTCCAGACAGTTTTTTCGGACTTGATTTGATGAGAACGGTAAGACGCACTTGCCGTTCTCTCTCATTTTTTTTTGTTTGTTTTAAAAAAAATATAAAATGAAAAGACTGTGATACAAGAATGGAACCAGCTAATGCTGCCTCCAGAACATTATCTTCCAATGGAGATGTCGCGGGAATTAAAAACAGGAACCTGGACTCTTCTACTGTAAACTATATTGACATGAACTCTAAATTTAAAAATAACTAAGAACTTTCGTTCAAGCTTATGAACTTCTATCTGACTTTTAAGTTTAAAATCAATTAATAATGTTTAATTTTATATGTTTTCCGATTGATAAAAATCATTTCCATTTTTTTCTCTTATTGTATAAATTATTTGTTGTTTAAATTTTAAATGAGGGAATTTAAGGTTGGGTATAGACATTGCATAGATTCGTTAGCAGTTGATAATGTTGTGGTTTTCACATTCGATTAGAATATATGTCAATGATATCACTGCAAGCATCTTACGATGAATGCTAATGGGATTTGTATATTCCCTATGCAAGTGACATTTATCGATGACTTTGTATTTTGATCGGTTGTGTTTAATTTGGAATGTTTTTGACCGTGGAATCTGTGCAGCTGATCTGTACTCAACATTTTAAAACAAATTTTATAAAATGCATTTGTGCGAACGTATTTAAATGTTAAATTTAAGTCGGGCGTGAATGGCTATATGGTTTTGTAAAGTTATATTAAGGGAGGGTAATCTTAGGTTATTCATTTCGTAGTTGAATTGGTTCAATGGATTGGATATATTTGTGTAATTGTAGATGTAGTATGAGGTCCGCTATGGGCAGGATTATAGATATACGCCACACACCTTCTGTTTGCCTATGGATGGATTTGTAAGATGGCAAAGGACCGCAGTCCATTCATATGGAGTTTTATGTTTATTGTTCTTCTCGCCAACAGATGTCACATTCCTGTTGGTGGAGAGACAATGTCTTCTCTAATCTACTTACTGTTCAGATGTCCATTCCTTACAGTATAGTATTTTGTGTTGTCGTATCATGCTACATTGAATACATGAATGTATCAGATGGATTGGCGCCAGTTGATTGCGAAATTTGTTGCCTAAGGTTAAATCAGGGATGAATATTTTCTTTTCAAATGCAGATCTATGTAGTCTATTCATACTTGACTATCTAAATAAAATATTAAACTCATTGAAACTTAATTAAATGTAAAATTAAAAGATTAATAGAAAAATCTAAAATGTTGAATTTATTCCTCATAATTTACATGTTATTTTATATGTGCGTAAATAAATATTTTTATGTGTTAATTTCTGGCAGTGGCTTTTATTTATTGATATTTAAGATATAAATTAAGATATAGATTTTTATCTCTGCGTCTCCGCTGAGCTAGTGACTTGGGCTAACGATCGGAATATTTAAATAAAGTGGAATCTTAACAGCGCATATCTGCCTACTTTATAAATTTTTCTAGGCTCAAATGCCTAGATGGCGTCCTGGTAGTTGCAGATATTGTTTTTGCGGTTAGATTCGATCTTCACTTTCATTTCGATTGTTATTAATGTAACGACATATTTATATATCGTTACAATATATATATATAGTGAGAGAGGTTAATCTGATAGCTTTTTCATTGGTTGTACCTTAAGGGAGTATGGAGTTTGTAACAGCAATACTGTAAATTGAAGTGATTGATTACACGTCTGTCCAATATTATTAATTATTATCCACATAAAGGAGACCTTTAGTAAGAGAAAGAAAATATTTTGTGGACCTTTGAAATGAGAATTAAGGAAGAGATTAATTAAATGACATGTGTGGAGTGTATTATTATATGATTGTGCAACATGGACACCGAGTAATAAAATTAAGACTAGATTGGAAGCCTTTGAGATGTGGTCACGGAGAAGGATGGAAAAAATTAGTTGGATGAATAATATAATAAATGACGAAGTTTTGAAAAGGGTAAGTGAAAAAAAAAGATTGATGGTGGAAATCAGAAATAGAAAGAGGAACGGGATTGAACATATATTAATAAGAAAGTATAGGTTAAGGAAATACGTTTTGGAGGGAATGGTGAATGAATACAAAAAGAAAGAATGGAAAATATTGACATTGATGGATGATATAAGAGATGGGGAGGAGTTACATAGAATCGAAGAACTGGGCAATGAAAAGAATGAGTGACAAAATGGGCAAATTGTTGATGTGACTGTTTTCTGAATCTGTCCACTGGACATTCATGGAATAAACAAGTCCAAATATGTTAAAGATAGTTCACAATTCTCAAGAATCATTTAAATGTAACTTGGAAATACATATTCACTTTTTTGTTATATTAATGCCATTCTATTTTGTCAGATAAAAGATGATCATTTTGATTCAATCTTCAATTTGTAATATTTCTATTAATGACGACTTTTGTATTTATAATAATTAAATGCTAATGATTTTAATGAGGTATCAATAATTTTACAGCTTATCAAATATGTAACGCTAAGAATATAAATCTATTCACAGAATAAACATGTTCGAATATGCTATTATTCTTAGTGCTATTTATTTGATAAGCTATACAATTATTTACATGCTCATTAGAATTTCATCTAAATTAATGTTAATAAATATTTATTTTTATATAGCGCATTGTTATCATTTGTAATAAACTAATGATCAGCTTTTCAAGCTAATGTACATGCGCTTTATGAATGTTAACAATAAATGAATACTCTCATTTTCCAACACGAGATAAAGTCTTTGTGAAAGAATAGAATGAATCCACCTATTCTTTCAACCCAAACGTTTAAGTATAGGCAAATATTAACTACTGGAAATGAGAGCATGAAGATATTATAATCACTTTAAATTACTTTTTACTATGTCTGAATGAATGACGCCTTTGAAATTTACTAGAATTTATGATACGTCATTCTTAAATGAAATTAAACATATGTAAATAGATAAAAGCATTAGAATATATATATTTCTTCACTTGCTGACATATAGGAGGAGATGTGATTTTTTAAAAAAAAAAAAAAAAAAACTAGTCCTCCAGCATTGGAGTAAGGAATAAAAACCTTTTATAGGAAAGCAAACTGATTAAAAACATCAGAAATGTAACGTATGAATTGCAATACACTCCAATATCTTCTGCTTTTGAAAGTATTCTGAAAAATATCGCTGCTATCCATGATACAATTCATTGCATGGATTTCAAATGATTTTGTCACTGAAATTAACAGATGGAATGAATAATTCTACAGGCTAATTAAAACATTTGCATTAGAAGAGGAATAATTCTATTATTCTACTTCAGAGCAAGCCTTGGTATTCGATGATAATGCCAAAAAAAATCCCATATTAGTTTCTCAATGTTGGTCTCCATCAGAGTCTAATCCAGGGATTTGGTTTATACTACCACAAAGTGTCCATTGATTATTCGAGCTTATAAGAAATGACTCCAAAGTTATTATAGCTCCTAATGTAGCTGTTGGATTTTAGTTGGGGGAGGGGTCATGTGATGCTGTTTTAAGCTCCTAAAGAGAAATTAATAATGTATATTTTTTCATAAAATACCTTAGATGATTACTTTACATTTTCTGATTTTATATGACTCTTAATCTTTATTTAGAAAGTAATCAGCAAATGAACTTTATGTTTTAATGTATATATATATGAATTATCCTCTATAAAATTTATCAACAAGTGAATGGTAAACAGCAAATTCTATGCTAGCTTTCCACTTCTACACTTTGCTTGAGACAGAATAACAGGCAAGAAACACGAGAGAAATTTTAATATTTGTAATGCCCATTGTATTTAATGTTTTGAGATTGTATCTATAGGAATCATCTGGTTTATAAATACTATATATGTAATAAATTGATTAATGCATCTGATACATATCTAAAACTAATCAAATCTTTATAAATGTGATAGGCATTGTTGCAAAGCTTAGCATAAATCTTGAGCAACCACTGCCTAAATTTTCCCAGACCAGTTTCTCATTATACGTGTATTCTTCAAAACTCTTTCCACCAAGTGAGCTTCACATTTGAAATACACGAGCATACATTTACTTGGTATATTATCCAGATTCATCCATGTATGCTTCGTAGTACTATTGTCCCAATGTTTCAGCTGGATCACATTTCCACCAATGGCGTAATGAATACATTGTTATAAATAATCATTGTAGAGGGCACTGCAAGCATTGATGTATAGTAAGATCAATATTTTAACCAATGGAAAACAAGAACAGAAAAAATTAAAATATAAAAGTGGGAATGGAATGATAGTAAGTAAGAAAATCAACATAAAAATCAATAGCTATTCTGACTGATGGGTTTTTAAAAATTTTTCCAAATGGAAGATAGTTTTTAGATATATCATGTTTGTTAATTCAGTCTGGTCTTTTAAGAACCTCAATGGTTTCTGTTGATTTTTTTTTAAATGGAGAGAGTCAAAAGGATCCTGGCATTTGACCCTCTCCACCAAAGTAAAATCGGAGAAGTTATTAAAATTCTTAAGAAATCAGTTGTATCAACAAATATGATGATACATATAAACTACCTTCTGTTTGGAAATTGTTTTTAAAACCGATTAATCAGAATAGCTGTTGATTTGTATATTGATTTTTTAATCTACTATCATCATACTCTCGCTTAAATTTTTCTGTCCTTGTTTTCTATTGGTTAAAATTTTGATTTTGTTATACATCAATGCTTACAGTATCTCTACAATAGTTTTATAATAATTATCATTTATTACCAATTGACGGCAGGTGCAATCCAACTATAACTTTGGTACAATAGTTGTTTGAATTTGGATAATATGTCATTTATATTTGTAGCCGATGAAAAACCTTTCTTTTGACACATGTATGTATAAATTATATTTTGGAATTTTTGAAATGATACTGAAATAAAAGAAGATATAAAATTATTTAAAATATTAACAAAATGCTTTAGCAAATATTTAAACTATTAATATGCTAAAATTAACATTTTATAATTTTTGGTTTTATTAATTTATTAGTTATTAAATCATTTATATATAAATTTAATAATCTTTTTTTATACACACTAATGTAAGTAACTATAAATTTATTTAGCACATTGATTATGTAAGTAATATTTACTAAGGCAATAAACCTAAAGCATGTGCGGTTGAAAATACAAAGGTAGGGACCTCTACAGGTCTTCTTCCAACGCGTAAGCTTGTGGTTAAGACCTGTAGAGCTCCCTACCTTTGTATTTTCAACCGCACATGCTTTAGGTTTATTGCCGTAGTAAATATTACTAATGTAAGTAACATACCATTCAATAGTATATAGTATTTCCACATTAATATGATTCAAAACTCTGTTGGCCATTATTCCGACAAATCTACATCACATAGATATAAGGTGTCTTAAAAGTCTCCATGTATAAGGAAAATTGTAGCAAAATGTACCTTTAGAGAGTTTATTAATTTTTCATATGAATGGAGACTTTTGGCTCACTCTATAGTATATTTATTATGTTGTAAAATAATACAATATAGTAATATCTTTTAATATCAAAATTTTAACAAGAAATATACCTCTCCATTTGAAGAATGTTTTGTAACAAAGAGTTTTATAATGCAAACAAAAAGTACCAAAGATTAATACTTTGTGCATAAGTATATTAAAAACTCAAAAATATCTAAAGGCTGGCTTATGCCTGTTCAAAATGAAATTTGGATTTTTAAAAATTTACCTAGTTATATTTAATACATTGTACAGGCTTAATACCTGCATTTATATATGTAATATATGCAGGGTTCAAACTGGGTCAGCAATATAAGATGTCACTGGGAGTTGTGGGTCGTGTGAAAGTCTGGATTCGAATCCCGCTAGTTATATTTGAAAACTTTATGTTAATTTTAGAGATAGAAATCATATATCAGTTTATTAATTTTAATAAAAGATATTTGATCCTTTATTGATTGAGTACAAGCGCAATCTTCCCCATTAATTTACATGGGACATTAAATATTAGAGAGCGCATTTCTGTTTGAGTATTCATGTAGATTGCTTACGAAAACTGATTTATAATTGTAGTGTGTTTGCTGCACTTAGATAATATATATTATATATCAGTGCATACAATAATATGAATAAAGATGCATTTTTATACTAATGTAAATTTATAGGGTGTGTGTGCTCTTTATTCATTAATAGAACAAAATATTAATGCTATCATATATTCTTTGTATATACTTTTGTAATTTTGTGATCATCATCATCATTTTCAAATATTATGGATGCACAGCTTCTTCTTTAAAACACCAATAAATTTTCTTTATTTCATTCATCCTTTTACACGTTGTCTCTCTGGGTTTTTCACAATCTCTTAGGTTCTAATTTAAAACTTCAACTTTCCACTTATTATCGTCTTTAGTAACATGTTCAGTTCTATTTAAATCTTTTAATTCCTTCAATGATTGCCTCTTCAACCATATATTTCATTTTCAATCTCTTTTTGTAACTCCTAAACATACATCTCTTCATACTTCATTAAGTGGCCTAAATTTATTGTTCTTCTGTTAAGCATCCAAGTATCAGATTCACAAGGAAGAACTAGTAAAACACCTTTATTAAAGCCCCCCCCCCCTCCAATATATAGATAAATTTATTTATGTTTCCATCGGTGCTAATAATCTGACCAAGATATTTGTAGTTGCTAATTTCTTTTAATTTATAGTTATCAATCTTTATTTTTTTGTCATTTATCTTTAGTCTTACTTTCATTTCATAACTCTTCCAGTATTTCCTGAAGCACCGAAGCACTATTTGAATATCAGATAGCTTAAATAACGCCTATTTATTTTTACTCCCTTAGCTTTTTATTTTAATCCATAAAATATTTTTTGTAAATCCGATTGAAGATTTAAAATCACTCTGATGCATATCTGTCTTAATGTTAATCTTCTTAGTATTATTTAATCATTGCTGTAGTATTCATTTATATATTTAATTACTATATAAATACTTATGGAATAAAATGCTATAGTTTAGGCATAATGGCAACTCAATTCATTCCTCTCTTCTATAACTTCCCTCTATATTTGGACATGATTGAGTGTGCCACAACTTTAAATCTAGCTTGTTCTTTTGGTTGTTCAAATCCATAGTTCACTGAATGCAAATTGTAATTAATTTGGTAAAGATTTTGTATAAAACTCATATAAGATTTATAGATCTGTAATTTTTAAAAATAAATATATATAATGTGTTTAAATATTAAAATTAATAACCAGAAGTATTTACAGGAGGCAAATAATGTAATGACAGATGTGTGTTTAAATGTGATTAGTCAATAAATAATGCCTGACCAGGATATTGCTTATTCTTCTGTAGGATAGATATTGGCTTGTGAAAGGTTATGTATGTTTTTGTGTTTCTCTCTGTGTTTTTTCATTTTCTCACCATTTTATTTATTTTACCAGTATCTTACTACTTCAGTCAGTAAGTTCGATTTAGGCCTTAGCTCTCTTGCCATTAGTCATTTTACCATACCACTTGTGACAATGAAAAAGTATATTTGTGCACACACATTTTTACTCTTTCATTATATGAGTAAAAATTAGGATTCCAGTTTTTCTCTTTTAATATGTATGTATGAGTTCTCAATTGTGATATTGCATGGGACAATACAATCATTAATGAGTCAATTTAGAATTGGATTTGGGATGGGAGTTTCATGTAACAAGTGATTGTACATTGGAAAGTTTAGGTATTCTCTTGCCTCCACAGATGTGCATGACTTTAGAAAGGATTAACAAAATTTGGCTAGTCCCAATGTCTTGAAAATTGCAGTAGTTGTGATAACTATAATTGAAATTAATGCAGAAATTGTGAAAAAACCTAGTGAGCTGTATGTAAACTAACTGTTAGCAAATGTTATAAATAAGTTCACCTACACTTTAGCTTTGGTCGTACTTAAGCATACCATTTCCTGATGTAGTTAAATGCGGAGCATGATTAATATATGCTAATGTAGTTTCAAGACAGCTATAAGCGATTCGGAAATCACTATAATTTATCAGAGGAAAAAGTTAAATCTCATATTTAACAACTTCTTAATATTAAATTAATCTTCCGTTAATATATATAAATATAACTTTTTTGGTTAGCTCAAATATAAATGAAATCAATGCACAAGTATTGAAAACCCCCAGTGAGCTAAATATAAACTAATTGTTAGCAAATGATCAAAACTAAAATGTAGATGGGCTCATTCTACATTTATGTTTGCTGACAGTTAGTTTATATATCGCTTGTTGTAGGTTTTTCAGTACGTCCACATCGAGCTACCAAAAAGTTATAATGGTAAATGTAATTGTGATAAAACAGATTTTTTTAACTTTTCCCCCCTAAATGAAAGATCATTGATGCACTATTTTTATTTGATATGGAATTTTTAAGATTGAATTTAGGACACTTCTAGTAACTAAGGAGTTGTCAAGTTTAAGAATGATGTAAATTCTTTTAGTGAAGGTTGTTTTTCAGATGGGGAAATTTTAATTAAAAAACTGATATTTCTTTGTCCTGTGATAATTTTATTGCCCTACATTTATAGTTGTGGTAATATTGTTTTTGTTGATAACTATTGATACTTGGGAGTTTTTATTGATTCTAGATTATATTGATCAAGCCTCATTGCTTCTCTACGTTCTCAGTTATATCAGATTAATTTTCCTGTTTAACTATTTAATGAAATTATTGCTTAAATATGTTTTGCTAACTATTTATGTTGCTTATTAGTCATATAATATCTCTTGTACTGGTTACTCTTTATCCTCATTATGTATTTGGCAAAATTATATAATGTGTATTATTTTTGGTAAACTAGAATGATCTCTGTGCAAGATATATATGGTAATTCTTATGAATTGTCATTACTAGTCTTCATAAGTATAGGTTAATTAATGATATATATTACTAATCTGTGTTGTTACTAACAAGTTGTTTGTATTTGAAAAGTTTAAATAAGATTAAAATTTTCAATACATTCTACATTTACTGATAGATGATTGAAATAGTCCAGCATATTATCACATATACCACTGCCATTTTTTTTACCAAAAAATTTTTCATTATAAATATTCATTTAGCACAAAACTTGTAAGTCTCTATTACCAGATCTGAATTTAGAATGCGGTCATAGATGGTTCAATTACAATATCAAATTATTAAAATTTTTTGTTACTGTTTATTTATTAGATGTTACCCATATATAGTTTTCTATGCTTTAAAATATGTTTGCAATTCTAGTTATTCTATTATATGTAATTTGTATTATTTTTTGTTGCTGTTGTTTTTGAATGAATATTATTACTTTACTAGATGTTGACCGTATCTCCTTTACTATGTTTAAAAGTATTTGCAACTGGTTATTTTATTATATAGAACTATTTTTATTTGTTATTATTTTATTGTTGTTGTTTTTGAATTAACATTTGTAAATTTGTTATATTGTATGATTTGAAAATAATTTATATGTATCTATTCTTTTTTTTTTTTTTTATAATTCATTTTGGAATTTGATGATGTGTAAGTCTTTGCACAAATCTCTTCTTGTTTGAAATTATTCATTCTATAGATATATAAAATAGTACTGTATCTGACAGAAGAAAACCCTCCCCCCCATTCATTAGAGGAAAGAACAGTTGATGTAATCATTTTGATTCAAACAAGTAGTATAACATATTGAAGTCATCAAATAGCAGGGATGGGTTTGATGAAAATGCAAATAATGAATTCAAAATAAGAATCTTTTTTTTTTTTTATTATAGTGGTGTTAGGGGAAATATAGACAAATGCTGTATAACTGTTTAATTCAAAAGTGGAATTATTACGAATTTGGTATCAAATATAAACTTTTAAATGATTCAAATGAGCATTCTCTAGCTATAATTAACATTCTGTACCATTTTATAGTGAAGTGGAACTTTTAGGTAATGCAGTAAAACTATATCTACAAAAATGCACTGTGGAATCAATTTGTGAGCCATTATAAATGTTTGTTTATAATAGACCTATTATATGTGGTTGATCTATCTTTATTTATTGATAAATGATGTATTTTTGAATATGATTTTAAGCCTCTAATAGTAAAAGTTCCTATTTTTATATTTTTATTTGTTTAGAATATCAGTCTTAAAACTTTAATACTTTATTTTCAAGCATGTATCTTTTGAAACTTTAGTTTCTGATATCATATAAAGAGATAAGTTTATGTTATTACAGTTTCACAATTCCAAGGATCCTGTGGTTCTCATTTTTTCTATAATCATGGTACTATCACTTGAATTCTTTTCAAAAGTTAGTATCATCATTATTAAATACAATTTTATTTTATTTTTTTAAAATTTATCTCATTTACTGATAGAGCATTATTTTCATGTCATCTGGACTTAATACAGTTTTTATCCTCATGATTCCTTCTGGGTGATTTTCCAGATTTTCTTTTTATTGGTTCACTTATAATATGAATTATAAGGTAGATTATTTTCCATCATGTCAGGGGCTGTTTTATTTATAGAGAGTAGGTTACAAAATGCTTTAGAGTGGGTGGTCAGTAGTTGTACGTTATCTAGTGACTTGTAGCTCTGCGATTTATTGCGAGTGATTCTCCAAATTATTTGTCTATCCACTAGAGACTAATGGTATTTTGGGATCTTTATTTGTTTGATAAGAAGAATTTTTTGGTATAAATGGGTCTTGATTTTCTGGCTGTTGTTATAATTGATTAATTATAGGATGAGAATTTACTAGTCATTGGCATTTGTATATTAGATCTCAAACATTGATGTCGGAGTATTGAATACCATTCTACAGTGCTGACATTATAAAGACAATCTCCTGCTATATGTACACTCTCTATATACAAAGGAGGCATTATGGGTTA
This sequence comes from Epiperipatus broadwayi, assembly GCA_028023455.1. Taxonomy (NCBI): domain Eukaryota; kingdom Metazoa; phylum Onychophora; class Udeonychophora; order Euonychophora; family Peripatidae; genus Epiperipatus; species Epiperipatus broadwayi. The sequence goes on from JAQFVV010000039.1 coordinate 8,607,810, forward strand.
AGACTAACAATCAATAGAAAAACTATAAGCTTGATCCACAATTTGTGTCAGTATATACTAGAAACTCATATTTATATGGAATGTAATCATGAATTCAAAGTTTCTACTAAAAACAGGTATTGGAATATCTCTCTAAAGAATTCGGCTTTACATTTATAATAATCCCATAATAAAATTATCCCAATGATGATTACTTACAACAGTGGTATTTCCTAATATTATAATTTTTATTTTCAACTTAGTTCTTTCATATGAAATAAGATATCCAGGAACAGGCTAGTATGCCATTCTGAATACACTCTCCCAATTTTTTTTATAGCTTTCATATAATACTTTGTGGAAAATCCATGTAAAAAATAATGAGGTCTATAATAGCAAGCATTGATGAGGATTCTATAAAAAAAAAAATCTTTTTAGTATTGTGAATAAATCCATTGATATAATCGAGTTGAACCCATGCAATTTTTTAATGCTTTTCGGTGGAACAAATTGCATGTGTTGAAATATATGTATTTAAATCAAAATTTTGTATCTTTTTTAAAGTAGTTCTATGGAATGTATGTTTCAGTAAAATTATTTGATATACTAGTGTCATTTAATTCATTATTTTTTAAACACAAAAATTGTGATTCAGCTAAATTTTGATTTTATTTACATACCATGTAAAAGGATTTACGAATGTTTTCGTTGTTAATAAATTTGTTACGTTCGGCTCCGTCATTAATTCCAATCCTTTTGAAATGGTAAATTTTACCTGATCGGTATTTTTTATTATTATTATTATTTCACAATCGAATAATAACACGGATTAATAATAACGCTTTCTAATAATTTCTGTTAATTAAATCTATTTTTATAATATTTTTAATGAATGCCAAAGTCATCCGATTTTTTTAGTCTTAATTTTTCTCCAATATTATTATTTATAAAAACCAACAGATTAATTTCATGGCATTTTGCATATTCATAAAATTCCAATTATTGCATACAGGAGTAATTTATAATTATTTTCTCCTATATAGTATTATATTATGTTTTGCTACTGAAGTATAAATAAGCAAAATAATTTAAAAGAAAACCATTCGAAATATTAAAGGCAAAATAATTTTTTTTAAACGAATAAATATTATAATAATGCTCATATACACATTGCACATGAAGAACCATAATTAGTTCACAATTTCGAATTTAGTTGAAAATAATAAAATTCTCTAACTCATAAATAGATTCTTGTCTCATTATAAATAAATAATACTTCTGTATATAATATAAAATAACAATTCGTGTCAATTGTTAATTAATATAAATAAATAAAATAATAACAAATAATATTTCCAAGCGCTTTCAACTCTTACGAGTCCTTATCAAGGCAGTGTAAAAAATTATATTTTCTCCTAGGTGATGAATTTAACATTTCATTGTATTGGTCAGGAACAACTAATCGGAAAGCTGATTAATTTCGAATTCATAGCACAAGATGAATTTTGTATAAGATATGATTCTTTAATCTTGCGTTTTTTATCATGTGTTTCATGCATTAATATTGTAAAATCCTTATTAACAATTGACACGAATTGTTATTTTATATTGTCTTATTATAAAGTACTGTTACTGAGATTGTGACCTCTGTTCAATTTAAACATACACTATTACGATATTATATTGGTAAAAATAACATTTTAAAATCGGATATGTAGAAAATATTTTTACTGCAATGTATATTATAGTAAAAAAAAAGAGAGTATATATTCTATATATGCATATTTTACGTTAAAAAAATTCCTAAGATAGCATTGTTATATTAAAAATGACTTATTAAAAACATAATGCAAATAAATGTTTGACGAATTAAAATTATTAAGCCATTGCAGTTTGTGATCTCAAAACTTATTCTACCTATGTATATATTTACTAAGACAATAAAGTCAATTACAGTGTTAATAGGTTTATAGATATAGATGATAACAATCAACTCTTAAGCTATCAACAATCTCAACCTGTAGTCAAGAAGGTTGCCTTGACTACATGTTGAGATTGTTGATAACTTATGTAAGATTTGAAATACCAGGCACTCTATACCTGGAGCCTAGTTGTAAATATAAGTGATTTGAACTCAGACTTTCAAATCCCTTCACTATCCACACTATCTCATACTACTGATATACATCACCAATATACGTATTTTGTGCTAAACCAGCACTCATAAGTACCAGCACTCATCAGTTGGTCCAGACTACCATCTCCCATACACATATATATTCAGTGCTCAGTTTATATTAAGATAGCAAATCTTTACACTTTAATGGACAGACTTCAACCCACTCCAACCTCCAACTCTTCAGCTATCCATACCATTGAAAATTTGATGATATAATTCCCAAATCCCATCCCTTTTCTATGTATTTAAATGGATACTGTCCTATATGCAAGGGGTCAGAGTGACTTGAGGTCAACATGGCCATGACAACAATATTGGCATTAGCATGGGATTTGGGAATTCTATTATCAGATTTTCAATAGTATGGATAGCTGAAAAGTTGGAGGTGGGAGTGGGTTGAAGCCTGTCTATTAAAGTGTAAGGATTTGCTATCTTAATGTAAACCGAGCACTGATTATATATACATGTATGGGAGATGTTTGTCTGGACCAACTTATGAGTGCTGGTTTAGCACAAAATAACCAATATTAGTGTTTATTTATCTATTTTGCATGTGTGTGGACATGTGTATCAGAAGTATGAGATAATGTGGATAGTGAAGGGACTTGAAAGTTTTAGTTCAAACCCCCTATATTGATAACATGTATACATATAGAATATTTTATATAGTAAACATCACATTTTAAGTGAAGAAATGAGGCAGACAATTAAATCGCTGAAGAATATAATTCCAGGAAAATTGTAGCATTATTAGAGATATTTTTTTTTAAAAAGAAGGATAAGTAGAAAAATTATTGGCAAAGCCAATAAGAATAGAGCAGACATCAAAAGAATTTAGTAGTGATAATTTTTAGAAAGGCAAAAAATATAGAAATTGCCGAGTTGTCAGTCATTCATCTGTTCAATAAAAGATTTTTAGTAGGATCATTATGAATCATCTGTAAAGAATTTTGGATCCAAACTAACCAAATAAACAAACTAGATTTAAAATTGGTTATAGTGCAATATAACATCCAAGTAATAAGAAATGTTATAGAAAACTCTAATGAGTGCAAGCTGGATTTGAAGATTTACCACAGGCACTTTGAAACTAGAAGTATTTCTACTCTAAATAAAGCTTTGGCCCATTAAACATATACCAGAATACAGTAATTAGACTACACAATTACTCTAAAAAGTTTAATATTTCTGAGAGCTGTGTCAGATTGATCCTATCTCTCCAAAACATTTTACAGGAAATATTTTGTAGGTTAGAGAAAATTATATAAAAATGGGATGTTATTTAAATCCTCTAGATTTTACATATCATAATTATTTTTTCTAAGTGTTTCAGGAAATGTTACAATAACTATCAGGTAAAAAAAAAATGCTTACACAGAGAAAAGCAAAACAGAGACTACAATTAAGTATTAAGAAATGTATGTTGGGGATTAGCATCAAAATATATGAGTATGAAAGAAAACAACTATCACTGACATTATTGAAAAAATTAAGAAACTGAAATGTAATCTGGCTAGAAACATTGTTAGAAAATATGATAACAAACTATTGAAATTGTAAACTAAATTCCAAGAGATTGTGAACGAGATCTAGAAACAGCCTATATCTGAGTTTGACCTATGGGATATGTAAAGTTTGCAAAAAAAATGACTAGGAGAAGGGAATATTATATATATATATGGTTAAGTTCATTCTGAATTTACATCATTTTTTGGCAAGGTTACATATTATTTAATCTTGGCCTAAGGGAGATTGGTTGTTTCCCTTAAATACATATACATCAATTCTTTTGATGTGATGTGATGCACTGTGACTTTTCCTTAAACGGATTCAGGAATCTCTCAGCAACTATGCCCAGAGAAATCTGTTAGCCACTTTATCTTTCCATTTCCCACCCTAAATTTTCCCATAATCTGCTCCATCCCATTTCCACAACATAATCTTTGTCAATTCTATGACCTTTATATCTAAATCCCCCTTATCTTTTCCCAAACCCAGCATAAAAACCAATAATCCACTTTCTGTATAATCACTTTGTTCATATTTATTCTTCCATAACTTCCATTATTTGTACCCTTTCTGCTTTCAAGCATTTACATTCAATTAACAGATGCCTAATATTTTCTATGCCGTCCTTATACAGTTTGCAGACTAAATCACTCATATTTTTCTATTTACATGTGATGTGATGCACTGTGACTTCTCCTTAAATGGAGTCAGGAATCTTTCAGCAACTATGCCCAGAGAAACCTGTTAGCCACTTTGCCACCCTAAATTTTCTCATGAATTCTGATATTTTCTATTGCTTCACCTGATGGAAGTTTTTGAAAATGCTCAACTTTTCATCTCTGAATAAAAATCTTTATTTTATACTAAAACTCAATAAATTGGACCTTTTTTAAAATTTAATTTTACAAATGAAAAATATTTTAAAAAAATCATATTTGAACTTTACACATATTGAAAAAATGTGCTGGAAATATGAGCAAGGGATAAACTCATCACATAACTGTCACATAATGGTCATACATCGATGAAAGAAAATTCTTTCAGAAAATAAACTAATTCATTTTTACTTCAAATTTTTTTTTAAAAATATGAACAAAATGAATATGTATTTATGATAAATATATCAAATTCTGCTTTAAAATCTGACATACGCTTTATGTTTATTACAATATTTTAAAATATTTTAATACCATATCAATGCTGATGGATAATGATGTAACACACTGATTGTTTTCTTTGTTAATGTTACAATCAAGTTTATTAACTACTATTTTTAAATACAAAACAAAAAATTAAATCAAAGTATTTAAAATAATTATCCACCAATTAGTGTGTAAAAATAATCAGTAATATTTAATGATCAAGCAAAACAATATATATTTTTATTGCAAATTTTTTTTTTTGTGTGAAAACACATCCCATGAATGAATGCCTTTGAAAGTGTTTACTTTGGTTCTAAACAATAGAGTAAAGACAACTTAAGTTAGCTGATCACATTAAAAAAAAATCCTAAATTATTATCAGTTATGATAATGATTTTCAGCAAAGTAAAATAGATAAATAGATGTATCCTGTTTTTTCTGAGGTAAACAAATCATGTTTTTTAATGAGAATGAGAGTTATCAGGTTAAACTATGCTAATTTTATGTATGCAGTCATCAATGTCTGCTTCATTATTAAAAACAAGGTTATTAAAAGTTACATTCTATTTGTCTTCCTCTAATTGGATAGTAGTTGAATTATTATCAAGGCTATGTTTTCATTTCGCTAGCAAATGAAATTTGTTCTAAATTTACATTATCATTAGCAAGGGTAAACTTATAAATATCAAAACCTTAAAGAGCATGTGATCCATTCATCATCATCATCAACCATTATCAATCCACTGCAGGATGAAGGTCTCTCCAAGTTCAATCCATCTTCTCCGATCTTTAGTTTTTCTTCTCTACATCATCCCTGCACACTTTTTTATTTCATCCATCCATCTCACATGTAGTCTCTTTCTGGGTCTTTACAATCTTTTGGAATCCAATTTAAGATTTATTCATAGCCTGGGGGAGTGACTGCTCTCCTTAATTACATAATATTAACTAATTTTACATTAATTAAAGTGAAGTAAGAGATTGCACTTTTAATATTTACAGTTTTGGGTTAGACAATAATTTAAATGGAATGTTCTCCTTCCACGTGATATGTTTCAAACTGCTTTATGGTTATTTATTCTGCATATTCAGCACTTACTTATTATTTCCCATTACTATTAGATGGATATTTTCTTTATCTTTCAAGTTTCTTACATATAAACTTTTTCTCATTATTAACACATCTGTTTGGGTTAAACAAAGTATTTTTGTTAATAGACTTTCTCTAATCATTATCGTTTCTTTATTTATGAAATCATTACTTTAAATGCTTACCTTTATTTTTGATACTGAAATATTGTTGTCATTTCTGGAGTATGAAATTTTCTCATCTTCACTTTTTCTTTTCCATATCATCTCCCCTTCTTATGTGCTATCTTTCTTCAGTTTTGTGTTCTTATATTTGCTTTGTTTACATGATGATATTGGTAACAATAGTTGAGTTTTATCAAGAATTAAAATTTTTTACATAGTACTGGGGAAAGTTATCATCAATTACTCCTTTATACTACATTAATAATTTTATAAATTGGTTTTATGTTATTCATATAGTTACCATGAATGATATTGCTTTTTTGGCATTTGATAGTAATAATGATAACAATAACAATAGATTTTATTCTTTATTTAATGTACATAGCCATAGTATTAACCAATAATAGAATGCATATGAAGTACTATATATATATAATCATAGAAATAAAGTAGAAAAAGAAATAAGTAAAGGAAGGGTTGATTAACTAAATAGGATTAAAATTAATATTTTTTCATGATGACTCTAGAGAAATTCGCTGAAATCCAGATCAAAAATGTCTTTACTTGCAAAATCTTTATTATGTGTTCTGGGATTTTTAATGCATTAGACTTAAAAAATTTTAAATGAAAAATATTATAAGGATGATAGTTATAATATTGTTTCTTGATATACAGCTTGGAGCACAAGTTACAAATAGATATATTGTAGCAAATGATTTTATGCAATTTTTGCAGAAATGACGTCTCTAGCAGTGGCAGGACAGAAAATAAGAAAGCACCGTAGAATCCATAACATATTGAATTTCACTTATATATATCTTGCACCGTAGAATCCATATAACAGGAATCATTCTTCAAGATGGGAAGCACCACACATAAAAAGTTTTCATTTTGCTAAATTATTAAATACTTTTCCATATCTATGAATAGATCCAATAACTTTAATCGCTTTGTTTCCCATTAAAAAAAAAAAAATTAACTGTGATAAAACACAGTTGCTGAAGCTTTAAATATAAAATTATAACAATAAAGCTGAGCGCTTTCGGGGACTTAAGCCTCCATAATCATAGCTCAATACAAAACAAATACAAAATATAAACACTTATTCACAAGCAAAATGCGTATCTCAAATAAGATGTAAACTAACTCTAAATAAATAAATAAAATACAATATAAATAAATAAATATTATAAAGTCCATATTTTAGAAATATTAAAACAAGAATCCTTTCTATTAATAGCATTAGGATTACCAGCTATAAAACAAGCTTCTTTAACCTTACGCTTTACGTCATTCTTCTCCGTACACACTAATTTTGCCTCTACTGGTTGACATAAGTGTCCAGCCTTATTTTCATGTTCCATAAACACTGAATTTCCCAAAAATTTAGATTTAGTACGATGATATAAATATTTATGCTGTGACACTCTATTTAAAATATTGGTTTTAGTTTCACCATAATAAATAGAACCACAATCTTTATGAGGACAAGAAACACTATAAACCACATGCTGAGTTAAGTTAGATTCAATTTTAAATTTTGAATTGTTAATCAATCTATTCGTATTTGGAGGTGAATGAAAAATTACTTGAAAATCTGGAGATAACTTATTAATTAACTGTTTTGCAATAGAATGAATAAATGGTAAAACTATACGAGGTTTTTCAATCTTGTCAGGTTTAAACTGCAAATTATGTAAAAATTTTACAACTCTATTGTTAATAATTGAACGTTTATGTCCAAGTTTGACTAAGTCCTCAATAAAACAAATAAGATTTTCTTTCCTATGTGCCTCAAATTTGCAAAGATGGTGGTTTCTATATAAAAATGAATTCAAAGATGCCAACTTGTGCACTTGGAGAGAGTATGAATGCGGATGAATTAAACCCCTAACTTCAATAGGTTTCACAAACATACGGTAGTCCAAATGATCCTCTGTTCTATGCACAATAATATCTAAATATTTCACTTCCTGTAATGCATCTTCCCAATTTATCATAAGATTTAAACTGGTAGCCTCATGAATACTACTTTGAATCTCCAAAATGATATTTTCAGGAGCCACAATAAATATATCATCTACATATCTAGTGTAGATAATATCTGATACAGAGTTAATAAATGTAGGAATAATACTACGTTCAAAATGGTCCAAAACTATACTAGAAAGAATTCCACTAAGAGGAAGTCCCATAGGCCAACCATTCATCATTTGAAAATAAGAATCTTTAAATGTAGCCACTAAATTTTCATCCAGCCAAGTCAAAAATCCAACAATAAAGTCAACTTTATTAGATGGAAAGACTTTATCAAGTAAAGATAACTTGACTATATCTATTGACTGCTTACGATCAATGGACCCATACAATTCCATAACATCCAGCACTGCCGAGTTAAAATTAGAATTAATTTTAGCACCTTTAATAACATCAATAAATTTAAACGATGAATTGACTGTAAACAACCCAAAACCTATAGCATCAATCAACCAACGATTAATCAAAACAGAAGTTTCAAAATAATGTACACTACCAAAATCCATCATTAAACGTAAAGGCCTATCTCGTTTATGTAATTTAACATTTGCAAAAATTTTAGGAAGGGATGATGCAGACGGGTAAACTTTAAAATACTCTAATTTTGTTAATGCTTTCTCTTTTTCTTTACATAAAACACTAGCAATAAATTTCTTGCGATTAAGCTTACAATTAAATCTTTCAATCTTTTTAAACTTTAATTTATCAATTTGCATAAAAATTTTATCCGCAAATTCCTCCTCTTTCATCAAAACAAACCTGTTCCCCTTATCTTCTTTCATGCAAACAATATCATGCTCACACATAAATTGTTTTGTATGCGATATGCACTTATTCCAATTCAAATTATTATTGTTGAGATTTCTATGTTAAATTACATAAACGAGATAGCCCTTTACGTTTAATGATGGATTTTGGTAGTGTACATTATTTTGAAACTTCTGTTTTGATTAATCGTTGGTTGATTGATGCTATAGGTTTTGGGTTGTTTACAGTCAATTCATCGTTTAAATTTATTGATGTTATTAAAGATGCTAAAATTAATTCTAATTTTAAATCGGCAGTGCTGGATGTTATGGAATTGTATGGGTCCATTGATCGTAAGCAGTCAATAGATATAGTCAAGTTATCTTTACTTGATAAAGTCTTTCCATCTAATAAAGTTGACTTTATTGTTGGATTTTTGACTTGGCTGGATGAAAATTTAGTGGCTACATTTAAAGATTCTTATTTTCAAATGATGAATGGTTGGCCTATGGGACTTCCTCTTAGTGGAATTCTTTCTAGTATAGTTTTGGACCATTTTGAACGTAGTGTTATTCCTACATTTATTAACTCTGTACCAGATATTATCTACACTAGATATGTAGATGATATATTTATTGTGGCTTCTGAAAATATCATTTTGGAGATTCAAAGTAGTATTCATGAGGCTACCAGTTTAAATCTTACGATAAATTGGGAAGATGCATTACAGGAAGTGAAATATTTAGATATTATTGTGCATAGAACAGAGGATCATTTGGACTACCGTATGTTTGTGAAACCTATTGAAGTTAGGGGTTTAATTCATCTGCATTCATACTCTCCCCAAGTGCACAAGTTGGCATCTTTGAATTCATTTTTATATAGAAACCACCATCTTTGCAAATTTGAGGCACATAGGAAAGAAAATCTTATTTGTTTTATTGAGGACTTAGTCAAACTTGGACATAAACGTTCAATTATTAACAATAGAGTTGTAAAATTTTTACATAATTTGCAGTTTAAACCTGACAAGATTGAAAAACCTCGTATAGTTTTACCATTTATTCATTCTATTGCAAAACAGTTAATTAATAAGTTATCTCCAGATTTTCAAGTAATTTTTTATTCACCTCCAAATACGAATAGATTGATTAACAATTCAAAATTTAAAATTGAATCTAACTTAACTCAGCATGTGGTTTATAGTGTTTCTTGTCCTCATAAAGATTGTGGTTCTATTTATTATGGTGAAACTAAAATCAATATTTTAAATAGAGTGTCACAGCATAAATATTTATATCATCGTACTAAATCTAAATTTTTGGGAAATTCAGTGTTTATGGAACATGAAAATAAGGCTGGACACTTATGTCAACCCGTAGAGGCAAAATTGGTGTGTACGGAGAAGAATGACGTAAAGCATAAGGTTAAAGAAGCTTGTTTTATAGCTGGTAATCCCAATGCTATTAATAGAAAGGATTCTTGTTTAATATTTCTAAAATATGGACTTTATAATATTTATTTATTTATATTGTATTTTATTTATTTATTTAGAGTTAGTTTACATCTTATTTGAGATACGCATTTTGCTTGTGAATAAGTGTTTATATTTTGTATTTGTTTTGTATTGAGCTATGATTATGGAGGCTTAAGTCCCCCGAAAGCGCTCAGCTTTATTGTTATAATTTTATATTTAAAGCTTCAGCAACTGTGTTTTATCACAGTTAATTTTTTTTTTAATTTATTGATTTTTGTTGAAGTATATACATACATTCTTCCCATTAAAGTAATATGATAGTAGAAGGAGTCATTAGGGTAAAATATTATTCCTAGATCTCTCGGACGGTTATTTGCTATAATTTTAAAGCCATAGATAAAGTAAAAATATATCAAGATTTCACACTTCCTAAAATAAGAGACAATAGAGTATTTATCCATATTTCATTTATTTGATTATTTTTGTACTATCTCAAGAATTTATTTATATCTCTTTGAAGCAAAAAATATAGTTTTCAGTAGCACAAATACACTGAATATTTTGTAATCATCTGCATAACATAGAAGGTTCTGAGATCATCAAGTAACACTGCATTGAGGCACACCAACAGAACTGTAATAAAATTTATTGTTATGTTTCACAAAATATACTCTAACTTTAAGGAAAGAGTTGAGTCTTTTAATTAGGCTCCTGGAAAAGCCTAATTGGTGTAGCTTAGCAAGAAAACTTTTATAATTCATTTTATAAAACTTTGAACATGTCTGGATAGATAAAATCTAATCTACATTGATCCTCAATAACTAATGGATTTGTTTCAGTGGACCCATTAGATAAAAAGCCATGTTGTTCTTAAGCAAAAATCTTCTTTATCTCAAAGGCATGTTTGTATAAACATCTTTAAAATATTTTGGTAATATGAAAAATGGAAATAGGATTATAATCACTAATTAAGTTTCTAAAACCTTTCTTAAAAATAGGTACTACTTGAGTAAGTTTAAGAGATTTAGGAAAAACACCATTTATCACAGAGGAGTTAAAAATATGCAGAAGAGGGCCAACGGTTTATTTAGAGCAGCGAATGAAAGTTGGAATATTGTCAGCACTCATAATAGAGTGCAGTTTAAAATTAATGCCAGAATTAATTAAAGGACCAATTGTTATCTTTTCATCAATTAGATCATTATTTAGAAAAAAGTTTGGGAATGATTCTGATTGTTTTAAAAGTTCTAAGAAGTGAAAAGAAAAACTATCTGCAAGTAGATTATAATTTATTTTTTTTTGTAATCCCCAAATGTTTAACTAGAGATCGAAATTATTTAGGATCATCAAAAATGTGAATGTCAATATTTTAATTACATTTTTGAAAACCTCTACAATATATAACTATGACTAATCTTCTGCAATTAACAAAGCAAACCGAGAATCCTAATCCCATACATCCACTCAACAGCCAAAAATCTTATTAATAAACTATCAAGTGACTTTGAAGTCACTTTCTGCTTACCTCCTAACACCAATAGACTGATCAATAACACCAAAGACAGAATCAAACCTGAACTCACCTCTCAAGTTGTGTACAAAATCACCTGCCCCCAAAGAAATTGTATGGCAACATATTATGGAGAGACTAAAACTAACATTGCCACCAGAGTAGCTCAACATATATACCTTTTATAACAGAACTAAAACAAAGCTTGAAGGTAATTCAGTTTTCATTGAGCATGAGAGAGTCACTGGCCATGCGTTTCTACCCACCACAGCCAGTGTCATTTGCTCTGAAACAAACGATATCAAGCGCAAATTTAGGGAAGCTTACTATATTGTGAGTCAGAAGCAGTCAACAGAAGAAAGGCCTGCTGGTCCACATAACATCTGCATATGAATTTGCATAAAATTTGCATTAATATTCTAGTTATTAATCAAATACAAGACACCATGAATGTGGGACTATAAACTGTCCCGAAAGCGCTTGGCGGTAAATTTTGATAATTTTACGTACATTGAATAGCTTTTTTATCTGTGCGCAGAGCACATACACATATTAAAATTGTTATAATAAACTATGTTCTTTATTTTCCAGAACTGCCAATGTTGAAATGGTTTTCTTTTAATAATTTTTTTAAAAGAGATTGAGAATCAGATAGGAAAGCAGCTAATTAGTAAAATCTTCGTAGGAATACATTTGTCAACTATCTTAATGAATGATTCCTCAAACATACCTATATAATAATCCACATCTGAGGAAGAATACAAATTGTCTCGGTCAAACTGAGGTAGTTCAAGATAAAAATTCAAATAATTATCTTTTTTGTAATTTCTTTTAATAGTGCTATAAGGACAAATTCTAATAATTTACTCATTCATCTGAAATTCTATGGTAGGTTGATGCAAATTAATAGAACAAAGAAAAGAAATAGCTGAATATTCAATTATAGGAAAATTACTAAGAATATAGTTTAGAGTGTAGTCATTAGAAATGTTTATAGGAGGTAAATTGTTTTAGGTTTAATAACTTACAAAACTGAATCATTCTCGATGCCATTGATGAGTATGAGGTAGAATGTATTAAAGTATCCGAATATAAATCAAAACTTTAAAATCATCAATAATGACAATATATGATTTACATTTGATTAAAAAATCTTCAAATCAACAAAATAAGTCATTTAATGCAAAAAAGGATAAATATATTTCAAGTAGATGCTACCTAAAAGAAATGTAACATTATTTTCCAAAGTTATTTCACACTAAACAACTTGACCAAATGATGACAATAGGAATATATTTTACATGATGGCTCCTCATTGATGAAAGCCACAAGTTAGAAACTAGTTTGGGGATGTTAGATGAATAGGAACCAGAATAGGGATTTTATGTACAAACCTTCGTGCATACATTGATTACTCTGGCTTGCACTAAGTGGCGCTATGTATGATGAGTTTGGTTTTTATGTTGGGTTTGGGAAAAGATAAGGGGGATTTAGATATAAAGGCTGTAGAGTTGACAAACATTATGTTTGGAAATGGGATGGAGCAGAATATGGGAAAACTTAGACTGGGGAATGTAAAATTAAGTAGCTAACAAGTTTCTCGTGGTATAATTGCTGAGAGATTCTTGACTTCATTTAAGAAGAAGCTACAATACATCACATCATCACATCACATAACAAGATGGGTGAGAAAGGTAATGTGGTATGCAAAAGATTTGGATAAATAATTTATGTCAGTATATTTGTACCAAAGATGGGATGATTGTGTTAGGAGGATTGTTGAGTGTTATAATGGTAAGGAATGGGATAAAAGAATGGATTTATTAATAAAGAATAGAGAGTTAGAGAGATGGAGAACTAGTATGGAGAGTAAAAAGAGTTTAAATATATATAGAAGTAAACAATATTAGGTACGAGTTAATATATGATAATAAAGGAAAGTAGTTTATTGTTTAAGGCTAGAACGGGATCTTTAGCAACAAGAGAATATACATGTAAATGGAAAAATATGGGTGATTTAGTCTGTAAATTGTGTAAGGAAGAAATAGAAAATATTAGGCATTTGTTAATTGAATGTAAATGCTTGAAAACAGAAAGGATAGAAATAATGAAGTTATGGAAGAATAAATATGAAAAAATTGATTATATAGAAAGTGGATTATTGGTTTTTATGCTAGGTTTGGGAAAAGATAAGGGGGATTTAGAAATAAAGACTATAGAGTTGACAAAGATTGTGTTGTGGAAATGGGATGGAGCAGAATATGGGAAAATTTAGAGTGAAGAATGGAAGATAAAGTGGTTAACAGGTTTCTCTGGGCATTGTTGCCGAGAGATTCCTGACTCCATTTAAGGAGAAGCCACAATGCATCACATCACATCACCACATCCTCTATTAGGAATATATGTATACAATTTTTATTAATAGCTAAAAGCATATGTTCACCTTGGGAAACAACATCAGAAGGCCTATCTGTTCAAAATATTTTATCCATCAGAATATAATGGGAAAGTCATGTTTCTGAAATAAAAGCAATATAAAAAAAAATCAGAATCAAATAATTGCTTATTTAATGTAGCTTATTTTTCATATGTCAAAAGCTTTAGCCAGGAAGGCTTGCAAGGCAGCTGCACTGACCTCTCGGCTATCAACGCTTGTTCTGATTCCATGAATGTTCATATAGAAACAAGAAAGTTAAAGCATAATAGCAGAAAAAAAAAATTAAGAAAAAGAAGAAAAAGATAATTAACAAAAAAAGTTAATTGGAAATGTATTAATGAACTGGTCAATGAACTATAATTTTTTTTTTTTTATATAGAAGTGAAAATCCAAAAATGAATAAAAATAAATTCCCAGTGGTTATGTTTGGGATTTGAGACAAAAAAAATTGTTAGTATTAAAATTGAAAATATTGAACCTAAGACAAATAATTATCCTGAACTTTATTTTCCAGAAACTTTTTCAAATCGATAGATTTAAAATCTGTAACTCTATTTGAAATCAAATATTTATGATATCTAATACTATCCTTAATTATGTGCAAAAAGTTACCATTATCAGGATTTTTATTAAAAAGCTGTCTCTCAGACTTGAACTCATCATTATCTTTATTAATCTTATGGCAAATTTACAAGAGGAGTTAGTAAGATTTGGATTAAAAAATGCATCTGAATTTAGTGTTGAATTATGGATTAAACTATTTATATGTTTAAAGTAATGCTTTCGGTTAGATAAGCTAATGGATTAATTACTATTAAAAAATGATGAATTATTGTTTATTTATATGATTTTATTTTGTAAAGTTTATTATTGGTATCTTGAAACTATCTCATTAAGGAACAATTAGTTAAGGAAATGCCAAAAGAGGTATTATTGGGATATATTCTTAAAAAAATTTAAAAGACCATTACTTTTGCGATAATTTAGAATTTTCCTTTAACTTTAGCAAAATTGTGAATTACCCATCAAATAATTTTTTTATTATTGCACTCTTTGGGATATAAAATATCTCTGATGTTAACTAAAATCTTCAATTTCAGTTATATAACCATCTTTGTTTTTTCTAAGAAATGATTAATATTTTGAAATATTCTTTTTTTTGTATTTTTTTTTTACCTTATTAAATCAATTATCTTTATTAATGTTAATTGTTATACAAATTAACATTACTTGTCAAGCATTGGTGGTCGAGAAATCAGCGACAGCTGCTTTCAAGCAGTTGTCCCGGGTTAGCGAGTTCATTTCCCAGCTGATGCTATGAGACATGAGGGGAAAAAAAATTAACATTACTTACAATATAGTGTTATAAAATATTTTGGTTTTATTCAAATTAGTTTCAGAAAACCAAAATGTTTTGACCAATGAAGAAAAACATCAAACACCTCTGTTAGTATTCGAAAGATAATTAGAAATCTTGTTACAAAGTTGTGATATCGTAATAATTAGGATATGAATTTGTAGAATAGAGAATTATAAAACTTCTAAAGTGAAATGTTCAGAACTAGAAGTGATAGAATTAATGCTTATATCAATGTGGTGTACGTCATATGAAGAAGAATTAGTAACACTAGCAAATGAAGAATTAGAATTAACTGAATAAGGGGAATTGAGATTACTATTATAAATAAGTTCTTTCTGTGTATCAGTAAAATTAGAGTATCTATTTTAGTTTTAACCAGTATAAGACAATTTAGACTTTCTTCAGTACCAAAATTATCAAAATCGTTATCAGCAGATGATAATGTAATAAGAAAGTTAAAATCAGTATCCAATTTCTTATAATCATTAGTATTTTCTTCAGGATCATAATCTAGAGAAACCATAGTTAAAAAACACCATTAAAGTGTCTAAAAGCACATTGAATTCAGTAAATATATCACAGTCAATAATTGAATTGTAAATATCATAGTTGACAAATTTAATCATGTTCGGAATCCAAATCTATTATCTCATTGACTGAAAATAATTATGAGTCACTACGCATTACCAATTTACTAATAAGCTTGGTATTTGTATTTGAAGAACTGTTTTTGGAAGTTATATTATTACAACTTAGCATTTAAAAAAGCCATTACAAATAGCTTGAAAAATAGTAATGTCAGATTTAGATAGTTTTGTTCCAGACAAATAAAAGTTTCTTCAACGTTGACCAGAACATCTAAGCTCCAAGGACAGATCAGAAATAATTATAGAGCTGCTACGGTAAAAGTGAATTATTGAAGTCTTATCTTGAATAGAGGTGGGATGATTAACCATGGGGTTAACAGAGGGATGATTTAATTCAGGAAAAACCAGACTTAAAAGGAATGGTTACTATGAGAGGAATATCAATGAATAAAACAAATTTTAAAATTATTATGTAAAAAGTCAGTCTTATTACAATAATTATTATTAAAAGAATTATAACAATCCAAATGATTTTTTGAACAATAGGATCTAGTTCAAATATTTCTGCCTTTCATAAATAATAGATAGACATAAAAACCAAAAAAATAGAAAAGGGAGCTAGAATAGATTGGAAAATATTTAGCAAAGTAAGAAAAAAATGAAATAAAAAAGAATATAGTTTTAATAAAAATTGAATTTAATAAATGGGAAGATAATAAAAAAACATAAACAAAATAATTATAAAAAGAATACAGTGATAGCTTTAACAAGAAACAATTGAAAAGAAAAAAATGGGAAAAATTATAAACAGTGCATATCTGGGGGAGAGGGTCTTTAAAAAAAGTGTCAATAGTACCTTTAAATATATATGTGATATTAATCTAGATAAATTAAAAATAATTGAATAGAATATAAAATATTGTATCATATGGGTACACAAAGTAACAAAAAATCTTATAAAGCTATAAAAAATTATAGTAAAGAATACAACAATACTATATATATATCAATTAAAAAAATATCTATTAATAAATAAGTTATATTTAAATATAACTATTTAAAATGTTAATATAAATGTGTTTGAAAAAGAAGATTTTTAATAAATGTGTTTTACCAGTTCTTACTTATGGCTCTGAGACTTGGACACTTAATAGAAGAGCAATACAGAGACTTCAGACCATTCAAAGAAATATTGAGAGATACATGTTGGGAGCAACAAGAAGAGATCGAAAACACAATGTATGGGTAAGAGAACAAACAGATGTTACTGACATAATTGAAAGAATTAAAAGACTAAAGTGGAGCTGATAATAGATGGGCAATTGTAATCTTAAACTGGATTCCAAGAGATTGTAAAAAAACCCAGAAAAAACCCACATGTGAGATGGATGGATGAATAAGAAAGTGTGCAGGAGGGATGTGGAGAAGAGAGGCTAGGGATCAACTTGGAAAGACCTTCATCCTGCAGTGGATTGATAATGGTAGACAGTGATGATGATGATGAAATAAGTTATTGATTGTTTATTTATATTCAAAATATATAAATATATATCTCTTAATGTAGTAATTAATAAAAATAGATTGAAAGTAATCTTATAGATCAGTTCAAATATGAATTGGTGGTGATGATGATGATAACAGTCTTAATGATCATGATGATAATAATGAAAACTTACTTAATGATATAAGTTTAATGCTTTCAAGATGCTATATTAAAATCACTTAAAAATATTGAAGAAAAGAATATTTTATAAATACCAAAATATATCTTTATTTGATATGTAAATTTATTATATATTTACCCATAATTCGTAAACAAATTTAATCATATTGACAACAAAATCCAATATCATGTATGCAAGAAGAAGTAACAAATGGATATCAGATGGTGAAATCAAATCCCCAGATTACTTTCTGGCTAGTAGTCATCATCAATGACAAGTATTGGATTACATATATTAATCGAGCAGCCATATTTTTTATATACTATTCAGGTTAATTATTTGAAAGTTTTAAGTCTAAAGTTGTGAAATGAAGGCAACATGCCTGTGTGACAATAAGTTATCTGCAGTTACTACATATTTTAATGATTTTAGTTATATGTTAACAGTAGTTTCTTTTGATATTTTAGCTTAAGGATTTTTATACAAAAACTATGTAGTTGATTAATTTTCAGACATATACATGCCAACGATTTGGGTTTTAAATTCTAGGGTGTTTAAACTTTTAAATCATCAGCCTGAATACTGTAATTGAGAAAGAATAGATATGTGCCTTCTAATGCTTCTCACTGATGGAAGGTAGTAGCCATAAATTAGATGGCACTTTAGTTGGAGCTGCCAGCTGATGTCCTTTGGTTATTCCTTCTTTGTAGTGTGCAGTTTGGTGCAATTGGTAAAGAGCCCAACTTGGGATCGGGAGGCCCCAGGATCAATTTTGGAACTCACAGGTCTGGTTCTAGACTTTCTTATGAACTCTGGAACAATTTAAAACCATATGTCTTTTTTTATTATTATGCTTTCTTTCCTAAATGGCTAGTTAATAGAATGAATTGCTACTGTTATTGCAGATATCCTATGTAAGTTCGGAGAATCATGTGATGTTTCTGCTTGATATATATTCAAAGATATCACATGATGACTATCTTATACTAGCACATAATTGGCATTCATTGATTACTCTGGTTGGCACAGGGTGGCAATACTGTATAGAGAGTTTTGCTTTGTTTATTCAAAGATAATAGATCGCTGAATCATTATATTATATCTACTATTAATAATTGTAATAAACTTTGCCATTATTATTTTTTCAATTTATCAATACAGTAATTGATTGGGGAAATATAAAATCAAGAATTCTAAATAAATAACGGTTCTTGAGAATAAATCTAGGTAGATTTGCCTATTGATTTGTCTTATTAAAGAGAAAAAATAAATAAATAAATAAAAAGATTAGTAATAATTTAGATCTAATTTTATTATTTAATGAAAATTATCTATAATTGGAAAAAAGTATACTGCTTATTTCTTTATATATATTTAAAATCGTGTAAGTTATATTATTTAGGTTTGGAATATAATACGGATTAACTGCTGTTGCTTTTTCTACCTTTTTTTTATTTTATTTATTAGAGAATTAAAACAGATTAAATTAAGAAAGTGGGATTATGCTTTATTTCAATAATTTAAATAATGGTTTAAAAATATTCTGCTGGCTGTTTAAAAAAAAAAGTCATTTAAATAATTGATTTTAATAATTGCTTTTTTTGTTTTAAGTTAAAAATGTATTTTGATGTGCTTATATACAATGAAATAAAATGGCAAGATTAGATAAGCACTGGGTACTTAATTGTTCTAGTTGAGGAATATAAACTATGACTATATTCAAATACATCATCTCATTCTTAGAAAATGTGATGAACCATTAGTAATCATAAGAGGAGATGATCGCTGTTCACTTAACTGTTCCAATTGATGAATATAAACTATGGCTGTGTTCAAATACATAAATCTCATTCTTGAGTGATGTGTTGAGTTGTAAATAATTTTAGGAATATACATTGCTGTATATTTAACTGTTTCAGATGCTGAATATAAACTAATTATAGTTGTACTCAAATATATCTTTTTCTTGAATTTTCTGATAGATGAGCTCTGAGCCTTAATGATCTCAGGTACTGTATAAACTATGGCTGTGTTCATTTATATTTGATCATCTCATTCTTGTGTAATGGGATGAACTGCTTGTAGTGACAAGATTAGATAAGCGCTGAATATTCAACTGTTCTAGTTGCTGAATATATACTATGGCTGAATTTATCTTCAGTGTTTCTATATTCTAAAGTAAATTCTATGGCTTAAAATTTTTTTAACTTTTTTCTTCATTTTCCAAATAGTTAATTTTTTAAGCTATCTTTTCAAAAGATTCTACTTTACACCTTGCTTTGTAACTAGTTAATTGACTTTATTTAAAAATATTTGTTATATATTGTACTACTGAAATCTGAAATCAATTTCAATATTTGGTGAAATGGTAGTCATAATTTTTTTTTCTTCTTGTTTAATTTTAATAGTGATTACATTAACCTGGAAAGCATTGGAATGTGTTGCTATGACAACATATAATATTTAAAAAAAAAAAAGAAATGTTTATTATTAATTGTAATGTATAAAAATTATGAATTGGTGTCATTCATTTTGCAAATAATAAAGTTTATTGTCTTGATAAAGTTATTATTTTTTCTTTATTATTTATATTTTATTACTATATTCACAATAGTAGATTACAAAAAATACATCTAAATATTTAATGTCTCAAGTATTTTTGTCATTTGATTTGCATAATATTGTATTGGAAAATATGTGTAAAAGCATATTTCATTGTAATATTAAAGAATGTGATCTTAATTGTTTAGTTTATGTTGGAATGAAAGAATATAATTTGTATTTTAAGATGTAAGTATTGTATATTATATGGGTAGTAATTATAAAATATTATTTTTATTTGCTATTATTATTTTGTATAATATTTTTATTTATGGGACGCTGGATGAAATTGACCAAAGAGTTAATGTGGAGCATTGATACAGTTTCTCTGACGTCATTTGAAAAGTTAATAAATAGGACTATAGTTTAAACTCACTCTCTCATATCTTGGCTTCAATAGAAGTGACCCTAAGTTCCTTCATTTAATTTTTTTTATCAATTTATTCTTAAAAGTAACTGGATAGAATGATGGGTAAAAGCAATAGTAGTATTCGTCCCTTAACTGGACGGATTTGTCAAGGATTTGTGAAGAGCGACACTTTATTGAAAGAATGATAATTAATTTATAGCATTTAAAAACTATTGGAATATTTTTTTTGCTATTAAAAATGGATATTACCTACTTTTCAATGATGAGAAGAAAATGCTAACGACAGAAAACGTACACAAGGATTATGTTTACCTGCCGATATAACTTTATGAGACCGATGAATTATTTACACACAAGATATAAATTGGCTCACTTTCTATTGCAGTATCATGAGTGAAACTAACATCTGTTAACTTGTAATGTTTTATGAATCAGATACTTGTTAAAGGAAAGGATATTTACAATGCATTGTCATGGATATAAACTAGTGTTTGTTCACTTACAAAGTCGCATAAACTAAATACCTGCTAAATGAAAGGGTATTTTGGATATTTTTTTAAAAATATTGTAACTAACAAAATACACTCTGAATCTAATAATTTTCCATGATATTTCTTTTTTTTTTTCTGGAATAACAAAATTTTTCCAGATCATGGTTCAAGAAACAGATCTTAGAACCTTGGTACCATTTAGAAATGTCATATTTGTGAACAATTAACCAGATCGTTTGCTAACATATATATATAATTGTTAAGATATAAGCAGTAGTACAATTTAAGTAGGGATTAATTTTACACACACACACACACACATATATATATATATATAAGAGTTATGTTTTTCTAAATCAAATTTATATTGTATAGCTTTGTAATTATAATTATAATTTAAAAATACTTATCTCTTTATTTGTTGATTATAAATTAATTTCAAAGTATTTATTTTTGTTTTATTTTTTTAGAGCAATGTAAACAAATAGGTAAATTCATCTTTAATATATTTTTATTTTAATTAACTTTTTTTTTTTTATATAAAGGTTAATTACACCCTGAACTCTTTTATATTTTGAAAAGTGCATATGTATTGCAACATGTTTGTGTTACATAATCTTAGCATTTGATTGGTGAAATTCAATGTACAATCCTCTATTTACTTTAAAAAAATTAATGTCAATTAAGAACCTATTGCATAAGGCATAATTGGATCATATGTATATATTTTAAATGTTTATGGTATTTGCCATATATATATATTGTACCGCTAGCGAATATATATGTTAAAAACACACATATTCTGTGTTACATATGTTAGCATTTAAAAAATAAATGATTAAGTTACTAATAAAAATGAAAGTAAAAAAATATGTTTTTTTTAAAGTAGAATTTAAGATGCAAATTTTGCAAAAGTAAAAGATTGCATCATTTTTCTTTTAGAATAAAACAGTTCTTAACAAGAAAGTAGGAAAAGATTTAAAAACAGTTTCTTTTTAAAGAAAACTCTTTTTGTTTTTTAAAGCAAAAATAAGAGGAATAAAATGTGTAAAATAAATTTCAGGTGAAATCTAAATAAAAAGATTTAAAATTTATTCTCTCCTTTTTAAAATAATTAAAAAAATAAAATTGGTTAAAAATGTAAAATATTAGAATAAAATTTGTTTGTAAAAAAAAATTTTGAAAATATAATTAGTTTAAAAGATTTCTAGCTGATAATAAAATTGAAATCAATAATTGTAATAACTACAAACTGTAAACTATCTTATTGATAGTAGACTAATCTAAGAAACAGACTAGATAAAATGTAAATATAAGTTTTAATTAAAAACAGATTTAAGTTACAATCTTAATTAAAAAATAGATTTAAGAATGATAAACATTAAAAACTGTGGAAAACAATGAGTGAAAAAGTATATAAAGTCACAAGGGATATTATTTGTCAGCCAGGTATATAATCAGTAAATCAGTTTGGTCTGCATTTTGTGATCAAGTTATTCCAGTCGTCAATTTGTTATTAGTCGCGTTCATGTTATTGCTATACAGTTGGCTCTATGATCTGTAATTCATTCTGCTCTTAAGTCTGTAAATCAGTCGGGATTCCTATTAGCATTATTGCTATTCAGTCTGGTCTTCAATCTGTAAACCAGTTCGGACAGAATGCAGAATCCAAACAACCAGATATCCAGATATTTGGAAACTGTAAATATAGTAGTAAGCCATTGAATTACTGCTGTGGTCAACATTCATGCAAAAACTATAGATCTAGCAAAAATGCATTGCTAGATTAACTTTAGAAGTGTTTGACTGGAATTTAGATCCCAAAATTCTCCACAAATCAACTTTCCCTGCCTGAACCCCCATGGGAAACTAATGCCAAAATGGTGAAGTAAATGCTGCCAAAAATTCTCTCTTTCTCTGTCATTGTCAAGATAAAGAATAGAAAATAAGCCCTGAAACCACTCTTGGAGATCAAAAAGCCAAACAGTTGGAACTGATAATCATGAAAACCTAGGTAAAGACATTTTGATACTTGTCTATAGCGACTTATAGTTATTTTAAATGAACTTTAATTAATGAAGGACTATTGTAAAATTTAGTCTGAAACTAATCATTAATCATTTATATTTTTATGTAAATATTATATTGTGTTATTTTATATTATATTAGATATGTGTGTGCCTGAATAAATATTAATGTTTGCTTAAATATTATTTTATCTATTCTCTCTCTTGTCACATTTAACACATAAAAAAATAACTCTACACTAATTTGCTGGTGTTAGTTGAACTTTGATGCAACGATCACAAAATATATGTTGTAAAAAACACACATATATATCTATCTGCAGTATATATTTTATAATATGAAGTAAATAAACAAATTATTAAGAAAAAGAGAAACAAAAAATAGTTTGAAAAGTAGATTTGCAAAAATGAAATCAAAATAAAAGATTGCACCATTTTTTGGAATAAAACTATTTATTAAGAATAGATTGGGGGGAAAGAATCAGTTGAGTAAAGATCTAAGATCCGCTCTCTTCTTTTTATAAGTTAAAAAAAATTTTTTTTAAAAGTAAATGTTAAAAGAATAAATAAATGTGAAATGTTATAAAATAAAAATTGTCAATAAGATTAATTAGTAAAAGAAAATCTTATAAGTTATCTCATCAGCAGGAATGTACTTAAATTTTGAAAGATCCCTGACTGATAAGATAATAGATGAATCTGAAAAAAAGGTAAATAAAATGTAAAAAACCAAATTAAAATTATGGTAAAATTTTAGGCAATGGGAGAGTTAGGTATAAAGGGCAGTTTATTCATTGTTTCCAGTTTCATACAAGTTTTCATTCAAGTTTTAGTTGAAGTCCCAATTTCCAGTTTCCAATTTTTCAGCAAAAGTGTAGCAGAAATTTAGTTGTAATAGAGTGTCAGTAATTGCAGAGTTTTTTCAGCTCACCAGTTCGGCAGAAAAATATAAATGTAGAAGCTGCAGAAGTGTTTGGCTGGCTTCATGCCCTAGGTCCTTGGCTCCAACCAACTGTTTTCACCTAGAATCAATGCCTCATCTATAATATAGATGTTGCTGCATTCTCTCTCCCATTGTCTGACAGAAGTATGGAAGGAAATCCATGAAGCCATTGATGGAGACTCAAAACCAATGGAAATAAAAATCAGTGGAAGTCAAAAACAAAATGGAAATGTGTCAATATAATAAAACCTAAGTAAATATACCTTTTCCATTCTAAACTGTCTAGACATATATTCTTTTAATGAAGGGCATTAGTAATATTGAATCTCTTAACAATTAATGTATATATAGTTATTCTTTAGTGTTAAATTGTACTGTTATATTTATTTAAATATGGGTGTGTGTGAATAAATAAATGTTGTTTGGTCTATATTCTCTCTTTTAATCATCAGTAATTTAAAGATCATAAATATTTTCATGTGTTAATTAGTACTGCGCTGGGTCCCCTGATTAAGATTATAGTTAGCCTGGGTATATTTCAAATGCTGGGTTCGGGTACCTGTCTTCTGGGCATGCTGGCTATATATATAATATATGGCCGGATGGAACCTGAGACTTGTTCTCAAAACAAATAAAATGCTTTGGATGACAGGTTTTGGCTTAGCAGTATGGAGGGGTGTTACGGTCAGGAAAGATGGTTGAGATTGCCCATTTGGGTAGCCTCAATCTGGCCATAGGTATTGTTGATGGTTAATCTATCAATGGTATTCTCTCCCTCTGCTTCAATGTGCAATCCAATCTTGAAGGTGTTGAATAAGAAAGCCGATTTTGTAATGTAATAACTAATAAATATTAATAAATAATCAATAATGTATAATAAATAAATATTAAAAATATTTGTAGACAATGGATGGTTTTAAATAAACCACGAAGGCCCATGTCATGCATTAGATTACTTCAAATTCCATCCAACATGGGTGCTGATGTGCCATAAATGGCCCAGCATAATTAAAATAAAATCAAAAAAGTTTGAAACTAAAATTCAAATAAACACCAAGTGGCATAGTAATAAAAATTGAAATTGGTGAACAGTGTGAGGGGAGAAATAGACCAAAGCAAGCAAAATATAATATTGGGAATATAAAATAAAAAAGTATGAAATGTAAATAAAAAGGAGAGAGAGGAGGAAAAGAGGCCAGAGAGATAAGTAAATTTTGAGTTTTTGATAGTCAAATGGGAATGAAGAGAGGACTGGGGAGGGGGGGGGTTTGAGATTAGTTGAACACTTTGTTTGATTTAAAATATTTAAAAATAAGGAAAATAAGTACAATATTATAAAAGAAATAATAAAGTATAAAATTAAAACTAATGCATAGTAGAGCCAAAACCAAAATGGAGGCTCAAAATAAATAAGTAGAAATAATTAATGAGAAACAGGAAGTCACTGATAAAAATTGAAAAAAGTAACATAGAAATAAATGAAATAATCAATTTGTTTGAGAAAGAGTTGAGGAAAACAGGCAAAAAAGTTTGAAAAAAAAATAGAACAGTGGATACAGGGAACGGTAATAGTACATCAAGAAGATAGGAAGATAATAGAAAATGTAATAACAGATATAAATAATTTAGTGGGAAAAAATAAAAACAGGAAAGCTAAAAGTTGAGGAAGATAAGGAAAAATTAGAAATCAAGAATGTAAATATTGATAGTGGGGAACAGAAAAGCACAGGTAGGATCATGCATTTAAAAAATAATTCGACTATTGTAAATCACAAGCAAATGGCCAAGCTACCGAGTACATTTGACAATGTGAGGCCAAATTATGAAAACAAGGAAAGGGGATTCAAATCCCTAGAAAAAGAGAAAAATATAAATATCATGATTTTTGTCATTTATAAAAATGCTTGGAATGAAAAGACTAGGTATACAGAGTCACCTAATGCTAGAAGGGGGGACGATGGATATACCAGCCACAATCCTAAAACAAAGTGCAAGGAATACCAGGCCAGGCCTGGCCCGAGCGGATACATCAGAAAATCTAAAAGAACCACCTACAAAGATTAAGGGTAATAGTAATCTGGACAGACCTTTAGGCAATGGAAAAATTATTTTGTACTTAGATTATGAGAGTCAATATATGATAATGGAAATAAAAGAGTAGATAAATAAAATAAGAATTTTTTTTTTTTGTGAGTTAGTATATGATAATGGAAATAAAATAAAGTAGCTAAATAAGTTAAAAGAAAATAAGATTATTATTTTTTTGAGAGTTGATATACGATAATGGAAATGAAATAAAAGTTAGATAAATGGAATAAAGTAAAGTAAGAATTTTTTGAGAGTAAATATACAGTAATGGAACTAAAAGTAAATAAATAAAATAAAAATTTGTAAAATATAATAGTAATGAATAAATGTAATCTTTCATGTAATCTAAAATAAACAAAAAAAAAATCTTATAAGATGTGTGTATATATAGGAGTAAGGAAGAAATATTGATTGAAGCCATTACTTTGTGAACTCATGACCTGTAACAGGCATCGGGGGTGAGTCCCATATTTCTAAGATGAGGACCCAGTAAAGAAAGTCCTGGGCACATCCAATGCACTGGTAGAGGTATTCCCAGCTCATCTAAAATTTGCGTACTGGAAGAGTAATTCTAGCATCGCTGGAAGAAAAATTCCCAGTATAGTTATAATAAATCTTATTTTTAATATAAATCAAATGGTCAGTAGATATATCCTGCCTTTGACATTCACTTATCTTGTAGGGTAAGGACCCAGTGGAGAAAATCTTGGGCCTATCAATTCACTGGTAGAGAAAGTCTCAGCATGTCCATAGTAATGAAAGTTTTTTTTTTTTCATAAATCAAATGATCAGTAGATGGGTCTTGGCATTTGCAGCATTCACACCCCCCCCCATACACATCCATAAGGATATATGTTGTCCTTAGTAGTCCTCACAATAGATATAATCATTGTATTCAACGTGTTATAGATAGGTCAGTATAAAAAAAGGTAACCTCTGTAGCTTGCCAGTCTCTTACAATCTGAAACTTATTTTAAAGGCGAAAAAAATAATAATAAATAAATAAAAATGAAAATCCAAATAGCAAGCTAAAATTAAATGTCAGAGCTAAAATGGGTCAAATTGATGCATTTTACCTCTCAAATAAGGGTGTGTGTGTGTGTGTGTGATGTAACCATCACGAAATATATGTTGTAAAAAAACACATCTATCTATGTTACATATTTTATAATTTGAAATAAATAAACATTAAATAATAAAACGTTAGTAAATAACCATATGAATAAAATAATAAAATGTAATAACTAATAAATGTTTATAAATAATCAATGTATCAAAATAATTAATAATGCATAATAAAAATGATAAATATAAAAAAAATATTTTTAGACAACAGATGGTGGCAAATAAACCAATTAAGGTCTGTGTTGAGCATTGGATCACTACAATAAATATAGTCTTTAGTTTGTTGTTCTAACATTTTTTGTGCTAAATTAATTTTATACCCCATATATCTATTAGAATATTAAATTAAGAACAGTTATACTTCTACATATGCAATATATACATGTGTGCATGTGTGTATATATATGTGGTTGCAGAAAAAATTACCGTTAACTGAAAGATCTTTTGATTCCTCTTGGTCTTAAAGGAACCCAGCAAGAAAAATTCTTAATATCTATTACATATGGCTTTTTGATTCCTCTTGGTCTTAAAGGAACAGAGTAAGACAAATTCTTAATATCCATTACATATGGTCTTTTGATTCCTCTTGTTCTTAAAGAAACTGAGCTAGACAAATTCTTAATATCCATTACATATGGTATTTTGATTCCTCTTGATCTTAAAGGAACCAAGCAAGACAAATTCTTAATATACATCACATATGATCTTTTGATTTCTCTTGGTCTTAAAGGAACCAAGCAAGACAAATTCTTAATATCCATTACATATGGTTATGTCCTTGAAACTTTTGTTATTGTATGATTATTCACAAAATAAAGGAATATGAATGGACTGTGCATCAACACATATCATCATCATGATTTGTTTAAGCTTTTTACATCTGAATTCAAGGCCAATAAACACCATAGCTTTTCTTTTTAGGTAATTGATTTTAAAAATGGGCATATATTTTATTACAAAGTTAGAAATATTGGAAACACATATGGGTTGATTCATTATAAATAAAAAAAAATGAAAGAACAATGTTGTGATGGTAGATACTACCTTAGTGACAATATTAGTTATTAAAATTGATGGATAATTCTAAAGGTATGTAATTAAGGATTTTTCACGGATATACAAAATGCTTTTGACCAGAGCGAGCAACATTTTAAAATTGCTGTGAGAAATTTTATTGCTAAAATTGGAAAATGAATGAAAAATGAAAGTACTGTAGGTAAATTTGGTGGCAAAAATGAGAAATTGACACAAACTTGTTGAGTTTGTTGAAAATGAAAAAGTATATATTATGGTTTATTTCATTGAAGAAAAAAAAGTAAATGGACATGAAAGCATCCAAATGAAGATACAACAGAATTGGATTATCTTTTTGAAATAACAAAACATTTGTATGATTATAATGTTTTCAATAGATTCAATACAAGAAGTAATCATCGATTAGTGAGATTTAAGATATGTGTTAATACAAAACTAGAGAGATAAAATTATTAAGAAAAATAGTATTAACAATTAATATTTCTTATCTCTAGGAATACTCCACTGAAATTAAATTAGATATTGTAAAATTGTTTTAAAATACTAAGATTTTAGAGATGGTTCAGACTTGAACAAAATCAATAAGACGATAACTCAGATATTATTAAAAACTGCAAAAATGATAACTGTTACAAAGAAGTAGCAATGTACCAATAAATTTTCTACTGAGATAAGGGTGTGTGTGAAGGAAAGAAGGAATATAATTTTTATTTAAAAATAATCCATTAAGAATAATTTTCTAGGGTTTGTGAAATGATAAAAAAATGAGTTAACAATGTAAGCACATATAATTGTGAATTGGCAAAGAAAGCTGTAGAAGAAAATAAATGTCTCAAAAGTGTAAAACAACATCTTAATATTGAGAGAAAAGTTATTTCTATAATAAATCTTTTAAATATAAGTATAGTATATATACTTGAGGTAGATGTAATTAGAGTGAATTTGAACTCAGACTTTCAAAAATCTTATACAACCGATACACATGACCACATACATGTGGAAAAGATAAATGAACTCCTATATATGCATTTTGTGCTGAACCAGCTCTCAACAGTTGGTCTGGATCATCATCATCTATGCATATATATATATAATCATTTCTCCCTTTATATTAAGGTAGAAGATTGAAGTCTGTCCATTAAAGTTTGAAGATTTGCTATCTTAATATAAACTGAACATTATGTGTGGAAGATGATGATCCGGACCAACTGGTGAGTGGTCTTGCATGAAATATGCATTCTGGAGATCATTTTTCCTTTTTACATGTATGGAATAAGATGGATATGAGATTGACAAGAACTTGAAAGTTTGGGTTCAAATCCCTTCTGTGATAATAATAAAAAGATTCTAATGCCTTTATTGCTCAGGAATTCATAAGAAGTTTTAGGATCCGAACTCTGAGCGCCAGAACTGTTTCCAAAAAGAGAGATGACACCTATAAAAGAAATTAAATAGTAATAAAGAATAAGAAGACAAAGTATTTCCAACAGTTATTGCATCTGGATTGTCCAGCATTTTAAATGAAGAAGTTGAGACATGCTATTAAATCTGCGAAGAAGGGGAAAAAAAAAACTAGTATCAGAGTGATTCCATATCTCCAAAACTTTTTACAGCAGTTTTACAAGAAGTATTTTGTGGATTAAAATGGGAAGGGGGTAAAAGTAAATAGAGATTATTTGAATCATCTAGATTTTGCAGATGAAGTAGTTTTGTAAATAATGTCTTAGAACTTCAGGGAATACTGGGTTATCACATGAAAGTAAGAAAGTAGGACTAAAGATAAGTGCTAAAAAATCTAAAGTAATGTTCAATGGATTTTTTTAAAAGAAGAGAATAGACTGACAATCATGAACAACTGCAAATATCTTGGTAAGATCATTAATACCGATGGAAATATGATGGATGAAATTAATCATAGAATTAAACCTGGGTGGAGTGCTTTTGATAGAAATAACTTAATATTAAAAGAAAATATGCTTGTGGGTTTGAAAATGAATGTTTTGAATAGAAATGTTTTAACGGTTCTTACTTATAAATCTGCAATTTGGACACCTAACAGAAGAGCACTTTGAAGATTTTGCTGCATTTAACAAAATATGGAGAGATTAAGAAACAAGAAGAGATTGAAAACATATGTGGGTGAGAGAACAAATAAGTATACTGACATTGTTGAAAGAATTAAGAAACTGAAATTGAGCTAATTGAATATAATGCTAAAAGAGATAGTAGTAATTCAAGTCTTAAATTATATCCTACAACAGGGGTGGGCAATTGTTTTGGCTCGGGGGGCACAGAGGTTGGTGGAGGGCCGCATTGGGGGCCACTTTGTGGAAGCAAAGGTTAGCGGAGGGCCACACCTTTTTTCATGACACAATAAACACACTGCTTTATTCCCTGTATTACCATTCTTCATTAAACAAATGACATTTATCACTGATTTTACATTTTTTCAGAGGGTTCATGGTTTCACTAAAGTTGGAAATGTATATATTTGCTAATGCAAAGACAAAATTGAAAGTAACCAGATCAACTGGAAAAGCACTGCACATCATATCTACACTGCACATGTGTATTGACATGACCATCATAGTGGAAAATACGAGATGAATCTTCAGTCACACCCAAAAAGGAAATCTCAGTTCAAGGCAGATTTTTCTGATTGTCTTGGAGGGCCACATAAAACCTCTTAGCGGGCTGCATGTGGCCCCTGGGCCGCTATTTGCCCACCCCTGTCCTACAAGATTGTAAAAGATCTAGAAAGAGAGCACATGTGAGATAGGTGAATGAAATAAGGAAGCTTGCTAGTGGGTTGTGAAAAAAAAGATTCAGGTTCAAAGAAGTTGAATTAAACTCGGAAAAGTCTTCATCCTACAGAATATTGATATTTGGAAATGATGATGATGATATATAGATGTTAAGTTCTCAGCTTGTAGGCAGATGAAATAATTAGGCAATATATGAGCACTGTAATAGTATTCTCATCATTAGTGATAGTTTATTATTACTCGTTCTCCCCTTAACAAAATTTATTTTAGCACTTCAGTAGCCACGTCACTACTCTTTATTTTATGCATGTATAAGTAATCATATATATTAAATAAAAATTTAATACAATTTTTTTAATTCTTTGTTTACTTGCATTGTTATTGTTTATTTTTATTTTGCTCATCGTATATCTATTTCTTATTTTTTCTTAAAAGAAAAGCAAAAAAAGAAAATAGGAAAAATGATTTAATAAGATAGAAATAAATATACGTAATACAAGCAAATGAAGATTCATATTTTTTATTAAAATTTTATTTAATTAAAGTTAACACTGGATCAATGAAAAATACAGCAGTAGTAAAAAATGTAAAGTAAATACAAGTTAAAAGAAAAAAAAGGAACATTTATTTTAAGATAAAATTAAAACATTATGGAGGGATACCATGCTAAAGTCTTCACCAATGAAGAATGTTATCATTGTCAGATCAAACGGATCAGGTTGTTTCAAGTCTTTAAAATATTGTGATTTATAAGTGTAAAGAATTTGTTTTAATGACTTGCAATATCATTCTGATTTGTTTTGTTTTAACCATAAAAAATTATTTTCTTTGTGACTCTACATTGAATTTCTCAACATCTATTTTGAAATTTATATGCTTATATTCTGTGTCTGTGTGTACAGTGGGACCATGATATCTGCTTACTGTTTAATTTAATGAGGACTTATTTCAAAGTTGCAACTTGCCCCTATTGCATTGTAATAATTTATTAAGTATATGGGATTTGAACTCAAGACTTCCAAGCAACCTTCAACTATCCACACTATCTCATACTACTGATATACATGTCCACACACACGTAGAAAAGATAAATAATCACCAATATACATATTTCGTGCTGAACGAGCACTCATCAGTTGGTCCAGATTATCATCTCCAACACACATATATAATCAGTGCTTAGTTTTATATTAAGATAGCAAATCTTTATACTTTAATGGACAGGCTTCAATCTACTCCAATTTCCAACTCTTCGGCCAACCATATCATTGAAAATCTGGTGATAGAATGCCCAAATCCCCCTGCTGATGCCAATATTGTAGTTATGCCCATGTTGACCTCAAGTCACACTGACCCCTCATGTATAGTACAGTATCCATTTAAATACATAGAAGAGGGATGGGAAGAATGTGGGCTAATGTGTAAAATTTGAAATACAGGCATTCTTATATCTTGAACTTAATTGTAAATATAGGGGATTTGAACTTAGACTTTCAAGCAATCTTCAACTATCCACACTATCTTATACTACTGATACACATGACCACACACGTGTAGAAAAGATAAATAATCAACAATATACATATTTTATGCTGAACCAGCATTCATCATTTGGTCCAGATTATCATCTCCCACAAACATATATAGTCAGTGCTCAGTTTATAGTAAGATAGCAAATCTATACTTTAATGGACAGGCTTCACTCTACTCCAACTTTAAAAGTTTCTGAAGATTACATGATATTTTTCTTATTTCTTCAATTTTTCACAAGCAAATTATAATAAATTTAATGTATTAAAAGTTATCAAATTTTAATTCCTACTTAGAGCTGAAGAAAAGAGTGTTTTACATTTTATAAGCTTTTTTTTTTTTCATATTTTATCTGTAAAATTCCATATGAGTGTTTTTTTTTTTTTTTTAGAATATATATATATAGTCTTTAAGAAAATATTAATTATGTTTGAAGCATTAAGCACAATAATTTATATTTAATCTATTCCATAACTATCGCAATCTTGAGTAATCGGTGGTCATTTATGGCAGGGTATGTGTCTCCAGAATAGTTTTTGCTATTAGTCTTCTTTGGCAAGGAATATTGAATTTACTACCTTTCATTTAGTAGACCCTTTTGGGTCTTTTAAGTCAATAACCCAAGATTCAAAAACATTTTAAGTTGTTGAACACAAGTTTACTTATTTGTGTAATTATAAAGATCTATCATTAGGCCAGTAACTAAATATTTTAGCGACTTCAATTTTTTGCTACTTGTAAACATATTTATTAAGAGTAATATATACCAACAAAGCATCACATTATTTTCTTTGCTACTTTCCACATGCATCAGCAATCATTTATTTTCTGAGATATATAAATAGAGTAAATTATTTTTTTTCGTACTGTACCAAGATTGAATGTATTTTGGTTTACAAGATCTTTGTCAAGAGATCAAAGATGCCTACAGTTAGCATAAAACTGAGATATCCAATATGTGTGTGTTTAACACAATAATACAATAAATTCCACAAATAAAAATATTGCAATAAAATGTAAATATTTTCCAAATAATGATAAATAAAATAAATTCCAATGTAATATAATATTTAATCAATAGTAGTACTTTCAATTATATTCATAACCATTTTCAACTAAAATCTAAAATGACTTAATTTTAAAATGTAGTAAAACAGCATCGACCGTAAACCACATGTCAATTTACATGTCCCATAATTCACTAATATTAATATTCACTGATTATCTGTTTATTATTATATTTTTATAACAATTAATAAAAATTGCCTCTTTAATTTTTCTTTATTACTTTCCTGATTTAAACTCTTAATTCTTTTCATATCAAAATCAAATTTAAACTCTTAATTCTTTTCATATCAAAATCAAATTTACATTTACAATTTCTATTATGATCATAAAACACTGATTCTGTAAATGAGTCACCTTTATCCTTCTTATCTCTTTGAATTATCATCAATGCTTTTTATGTTCTTTAACTTTCTTTTCAGTACTACATCTCATCTTTCTAATATTTGAAGTATTGCATCCATAAAAATTTGATAAATTTTGTTACTTACCCCATCCTTAGACAATTTACCCTTAGAATTATTAACCTTCTTATTCAAATTATATGAACCATAAAATGAAATATATATTCCAGTATAAATTTTTTTCAAACATTTAGCTTGATTATTATTAGAAAAAGGTAATGAAATCTATTTTATATTATTAATACACTTTTCAATATTATTCCTTTTAATTTGTTTATTAAATTGATAACTTGCCTCATAAATTTTCTTTATATCATAACCATCACTTAACAATTCATGTACATAAATCTCAATAATTTCCCTTTTATCATATGAAAATTTAAATAACATATTTTTTCTATGCAAAAAAAAATATAAAAGCAGCCATTTTATAATTATGCGGCACTTTAGAAAAATATGGAATATAACTGCTTGTTTGTGTAGGCTTAACAATCAATTTAAAATCAATAACATTATTATTTCTTGAAACAATCAAATCCAAATACTTTAAACTATTATTACATTTTTTTCCATAGTCCATTTAAGATCTTTGAATTTATTAAATTCATTAAAAACACGATCAATTATTTTTGAAGAAGCACACAAAAATACATCATCATTTTATATATATATTATTATCATTATTTAACATTAATTTACTTAAAATAATCTCTTCATGATAAGACAAAATAAAACTCCATAATTGTGAAATCATTGGAAGTTCCATAGGCCAATGTTTACTCCTTTTATAAAAACTACTATTAAATGATGTAAAGAATTCATCATAAAACAAATAAGCTGATTATAAATTTGTTTGGTTGAAGATGATTATGACTATAATTGAAAGTGCTACTATTGATTAAAGTTTATATTGGAATTTATTTTGTTATTTACCGTTATTTGGAAGATATTTACATTTTATTATATGTATGACATCTATCTGAAACCCATGAAAATCTTCATATCAACATATATATATACATATTGGATATTTATGATAAATTTCATTAAATTATATGTAACAAATTTGTGCATATATATATATACACACACACACTTTAAGAAGTACATAATGTTTAAAATTAACAACACTTCCCACTTTTTGTTGAACTTAATGCATTTTTAATACTGAGCACCATAATCATATCTATTCTTATTGAGTCTTGAGGCACCTTATTAGTATTTTGCCAAGCATTGCATATTCCAATAATTTGAAAATTGGATGCGGTTTCGTCTTTTCTCAAACAGCATCCAACTTTCAAATTATTGGAATATGTAAATTGAGATGTTTTGCATAATAATAACAGCAGTTATAAAACTGTCTCCAGACTTAACAAGAATACTATGATAAGATGCTTGGTACAGAAAATGCATTAAGTTCAACAAAAAGTGGGAAGTGTTGTTTATTTTAAACATTATATACTTCATAAAGCTATTGATACTGAATTATTTCCATCATAGCCAATCTAAACATCTCTAATCACTTCTGAATTATTGTCAGATCATTTAAAAAAAAAAAAAAAGATTAATGTTGAATGTTTCACTACAAAATCAAATACTTCTCATCAAAAAAAGATCAATAACCAGAAATTAATCAAGGAGTTTGAATATATCACTACCATCTTGATTCCATGTTTCTGAAGTAGAGTGAATAAAATGAATTATTGTTTTAATGCCGATATATGTAGAGAAAATCATGTGATACTATACTCAGTATATATTTTAGAATGTGAAAACTGAGCAGCAAAGTCACTCAATCCTATCTCAGAATGTTAATATAAAATCAATGACTCTCACATGACCAGCAAGACATCACATGATCTTACCTTACACATTGCTATTCATTAGTAAATTTGTATATATTTCACTATTTTTTGTGTTATTTAATATAAGCTCTAATAATCAACAGATAGTACCGGCTGGCAGTGCTTAATAAATCCTTATCCAGTGCTTTCCTATCCAAGCACTCCCAGACTCCTTTCTGGCTTATGGCTGCTAGAGGAAAAATGCATTAGATTCGAATATACTGTTAAAAAAAAAGTCCACATCACCAATGTAAATCATAAGCTAGAAATTAGTCTTGGGGGATATTTGGTGCCATGTGGCATCGATAATTATTAAAGCTTATTTACATTAGTTGGCATAAAAATAATGAGAATAGAACATTTGTTAATCAGTATATAGTGTAGACATGTATATACAATAGACTTAATTATCTTTTATTTAAAAAATTAACATATATATATTTATGTTTTTATTTATTATTTTTTTTTTTAGAAAATGGTCGATTGTTTACGTTTGGTAATAATGAATGGGGCCAATTAGGATTGGGCAATACCAAAGCACAACACAAACCATGCTGTGTAAAATGTAAGTTATTATTAAAATAAGTAAACACTATTTGGATATTAATCTATATATAGCAATATTTTACAAATAATTGTTAATATACATAGGTTAATGGGATTTTTTTTTTTTTTAAAAAAAAAAACAAAATAGAAAATTTAAAAAAAAAGTATATAAAACTCATCTTACAATGATGGGATTTATAATTAAGTAATGATGCATCTTAAAAATGTATGGGTCTTTATTATTTTGATACAAGTAATTTTGAGATTTTAAAATATAGTATGTTAAAGAATTGACATGCAATATCAATCTGCCAACATCGAATTATTACTTAGTTGTAATATCTTATTTTCCAATTACTCCTCCCATCTTTGGGCAATAAAGTTCTTTATAAATTTTAGTATTTTCATACATATGAATAAGAGATAAAATATTACATTCAAATATACAGGTAATATTAAAAACAGTCAGGTTCACATGCTTGTTAATAGCGAGTTGCAAGTCGCAGTTTTACATCTAACATAATATAAAAGATACAATTTAAGAAGCACTCAACTCTCTTATCAAACAGGTCTGAAAATATATATATACGGCAACATATTATGGAGAGACCAAAACTAACATTGCCACCAGAGTAGCTCAACACCGATACCTTTACAATAAAACCAAAACAAAGTATGAAGGTAATTCGATTTTTGTCGAACACGAGAGAAACTCTGGACATGCTTTTCTAC
This sequence comes from Epiperipatus broadwayi, assembly GCA_028023455.1. Taxonomy (NCBI): domain Eukaryota; kingdom Metazoa; phylum Onychophora; class Udeonychophora; order Euonychophora; family Peripatidae; genus Epiperipatus; species Epiperipatus broadwayi. Next base: position 8,645,258 of record JAQFVV010000039.1, read on the forward strand.
CTACCACAGCCAGTGTTGTTTGCTCTGAAACAAACGACACCAAACGTAAAGTTAGGGAAGCTTACTTCATTGTGCTGACCTATCGGCAATCAACAGAAGAGAGGCCTGCTATTCCCTATCTCGTAAATGGTCCACGTAACATCTGCATATAAATTTGCATAGTTTTACAGTTATTAACAAAATAACTCGCCATGAATATGGGACTGTAGACTGTCCCGAAAGCGCTTGGCAGTAAAAATTTTGACAATTTATTAATAGTTTCATTACCTGTGCGCAGAGCACATATATATATATTCATTTATTTAAGCGTTAATGAAGTAAAATCTTAACTATTAAGTATTAATATGAATTGCGCCATTTAGTGTAAGCTTTAGTAATCAATAGATCCTAGATGGTAGTGCTTAATAAATCCTATCCAATGGTATATCATCCCAATATCCCTAACTACTTTTTAGCTTATGACTTTCATCAATGAGGGAGATTTTTGGATTTTTTTTTTATCAATGTATTTGGACTTGATCTAATGTATTTTTTCCTCTGCAACCATTTTTTACTTTTTGTTATGCTCAAACTGAAAAACTTGTTGATTTTTTCAATTCAAGTATATTTGCTTGCATAATTTTATAAATCCGAAACTGGTTCAATTTCTATATATTATGGTGACCTTAGTTTTTTTTATAACCATTGTTACTTTATTTTTCAGCCGGAATTGATACAAAGACAGTAATACAGCACAAGACGAGCAAAAGGTCACATGAACTTAGCTTACCTTTATTATTATTCATTAGCAAATTCTTTTATTTTCCCGACTCTTTTGCCATCCAGCATCTATTGGTTGGTAAAGCTTATAAAAAATGATAAATGAAAAAGGAGAATAAAAGAAGTATAATAACTAATCTTTCTTATTGCATTGCCAAATGTATATCATATAATACTAAATCATCCATGGACTTTACTACTGTTACACAATGCTTTATTTATCACAAACTTTTATTTAATCATAAACTGTAAAAGAGGGTGGTAAATAAAAGCATTGTGTAACAGTAGTAAAGTGCATGGACGATTTAGGTTAGGAGATATAAAAGTTCTGAAGAAGATTGCTGGGGCAATCGAAACTGTAAACTGTAAAAGAGGGTGGTAAATAAAAGCCTTGTGTAACAGTAGTAAAGTGCATGGATGATTTAGTATTATATGAGAATAAAAGAATCTAGATTAATGTTTGGCAGATATATCTTTAAATTTTTGCAAATCATAAACAGAGTTAGGATTTCTAACAAGTGGCCAGTTCGTAATTAATCTAGCTAGCCACTCAGTTTCAGTCTTTAAAAAGTTGGTTTAGATATATAAAATTATTGGGTCAATTTAATCAAATGCAATGCACTGCCTGGGCGGGGGAGGGGGAGATATAATATAATATAGATTTCATTACTGGCAGGGAAGGGATCATATTTGTATAGACCCTGATGGAGAGATGCAAGAGATCAAAAAATGAAATATATGGGTATGAGAACACACAGGTATTACTCACATCGTTAAAAGAATCAAAGAGACTGAAATGGAACTGGGCTGAATACATTGCTAGAAGAAATAATAATTAAATGGATTGATATCAGACTTATGATGGATTTCTAGTATAAGTCGTTGGTCACTTTGTCTAGACAAATAATCTGTTGTCTCAACAGGTTTTCCTGAAATCTTTGCATTTATATAGATATGTGTGTATATAGTTAGAAAGAGAAAGCACAATAACAAGAAGTGTAATTTTTGAAAAATGTCACTTTTCAAAATCCTACACCTTAATTTTATATTATAAAAAGCTCAATTTGTTACTAACTGTTTTAAAGTTATTGTTTTCTGCTATCGTAGTATATGTATTACACAATATTGAGTAGTATACTTTTTATATGTTGCTTTTTGGTAATAATTTTGTTATAATATTTTTGACAAATGTTTTTATTTTCAATTTTCTGTTTTGTAAATCAGTTATTACCCATAAATCTCTATATGAAGTGCTTGTCTGTAAGCTTGTGACGATACTATTGTAGTTTTAATTATATATTGGACTATTCTCATCTTCTAATATTAATTATTAAATGTTTTTAGAAACTTTCAAAACTTTATTTAAACTTTTCAAATACATTCAACTGATAGTAATGGCACATGGGTTAGTATATAACACAACACTTTGAGTTTATCATCTTCAGGAGATGCTGGTCTGACTAACGATAGTGCAGTAGAGCAGTAAACTGCACTATATTTTATTCCCCCCCCCCGTTCAAAGTATATAGTGTGTAATAGCTCATTTACATTGATTAGATTATGTATTGTTGATTGAATTGCAGATGTACAGTATTTTCAACACACACACACATATATATATAACACAGATGCTTTTCTTAATGTATATGATGCATATATAAATCAAAATTATAGTATAAACAAAAATTAAAGAAATAATAATAATATAGTTATTAATAATAAATTGAGTGAATATTTATTTTATTTTACTGAGCGTGTGTTCACTCGTGGATTTACTGAAGCAATGAGAATAAGAAAAAATCTTAACTTCTACCATATTTATTTTTAAAATAAAGTAAATAGGAAAATGTCTGATTTTTGTCCTCTATTAGATATGTTCTGAACAATATATGTATATATATATTTTCAGTAACTTTTTTTTTCTTATGGAAACATAATAGATTACGCACTTTATCAAGAAATTGTGATCTTTCTAATTCTTTTAATATTTTAAAATCAGTATTAATTTTGTGTATGTTCTAAAATTTTGTAAAAATGTCAGCATTATTTTTTATTAAGCAAAGTACTAGACATAAAATTCAGAAAGGATAAAAAAAGGTAAGAGTAAAACATGTTTTCAAAATAAACTGAAGAAATTTTATTAATATATATAATCGTGTATATCCTCAGCTCGGAGAAGGAAAAATGGCTGCTGAGTATTGTAAAATTTCTGAATTTTAATGACTTTTGTATTCATTTATTTACACTTCTTGTTTGTTTACATTTTTCTTTGAATGGCATGTAATTTAGGTTGTGCCGTTAGATACAGTGTAGGTCGCAGGTCCACTGTACTGGCTAGAGAATCGAACCTGAGACCTTTAGATTCATGAATATTGAATTTATGGCAATGATCTAACCAATTACACTATTCTGTCAAAGGCAGTGATCAGTAGAAATTTTATTAAATAATGAAGTAATACTTATATAAGGCTAAAACCTTAGTACATGCACCTTGAGTACTTAATTTTAACAAGAGAGACCTCTACAAATCATAACACAAGATTCGACTTTATAAAGATAAGAGGGACCCTCTTATCTCTAACCTATTTTTCTTAATTATATAGGCAAATCTAAAGCATTTTGATTTGGAAGCATGAAGCTAATAAATTCTTCACTGATTAAGTCCATTATTTCTATTAAACATTAACATTCGCGAAATCTTTCGATTTACAACGAGTCAATATTCAGATATTAAATTTAGAAATATTTTGAATCAATTTAAAGTTGTAAATATTAATTCTTATTAAGTGCGATGTCAGCACGTAATACTTATATAAGACTAAAACCTTAGTACATGCGCCTTGAGTGCTAAATAATGAAGGTAAATATTTGAAATACAGGCACTCTTCACATACCTGGAGCCTAATTGTAAATATAGGGGATTTGAACTCAGACTTTTAAGCATCCTTCCACTATCCACACCATCTCATACCACTGATACACATGACCACACACATGTAGAAAAGATAAATAATCACCACTATACATGGGCATGGCAATAATAGTTGCATCAGCATGGTATGGGATTTGAGCTTTCCATCATCAGATTTCAATGGTATGGATGGCTGACGAGTTGTGCCTGTCCATTAAAGTATGAGAGTTGCTATCTTAATATAAAACTGAGCACTGATTATATATGTGTGTGGGAGATGATAATCTGGGCCAACTGATGAGTGCTGGTTCAGCATGAAATACATATATTGATTATTTATCTTTTCTACATGTGTGTGGACATGTGTATCAATGGTATGGGATGGTGTGGATAGTTGAAAGATGCTTGAAAGTCTGAGTTCAAATCCCCTATATTTATTATGAAGGTCCAAAAAATGAAAAAAAAAAAGCGAAATCAGGAAGACTTTATAAGTGTATGAAATTTCTACTAACTGTTGCCTTTGACAGAATAATTTAGCTAGTTAGAGCATCACTTTAAATTTAATATTTTATGCACAAGTCTTCTGGCATCCATTGATTACTCTGGCTTGCACTGAGTGGCACTGCTGTATGGAGAGATTTGCCTGTTTAATCTGTGTCTATTACTGACATTCAAATGTATTTAAAAAATCTAAATAAAGTTTAATTTTTTCTAAAAACATTTAACAATTAATATTAGCTGGTGGAAATAGTCTAACATATAATTAATATCTACATGAAACCAATTATGTTTTTGTGAGTATTGATTTAGAAATAGTAGTGAACAGTCAGTCATACAATACAAATATAAATTTGTGTAGGCGAAAATCTTTTAATCTATTCATATAAAATATTATTATATTTTATTATTTTACAAAATAATATTTTAAAATTTTCAGTTTATTTTTACTTGTAATTTTCTTAACCTCGAGGCTATCCTATTAGAGCCTAGGATTAAAACCTCTTAAATGACTGAAGATTATACTTTGTTTCTAAGCATGAAATTTATTTATTTTTTTCATTCATATTATTAATATCAGGTGATAATAAAAAATGTTTACAAATTTAAAAAAAGACTCGCTAGAAAGGATTATTTTGCAAACGCTACTAGGTTTTTGTTTGCCAGTAATGAATCATAAAAAATGCTAACAAAAAAAAAAAATTGAAGCAGTTATCAAAAAATAATAAAACAAGACCAACTCTCTATTCTAGCGCCATCTATAATAAACTTGAATATTCAATGATAATACTACATTAAAGCAGGCAAAACTCACTATACATATTGCCACACACTCCAAGCTTGAGTAATCAATGGATGCCAGAAGGCTTGTGCATAAAATCCCCATCTAGTGCCTACTCATCCAATATCCCTAGACTAGCTTCTGGCTTGTGGTCTTTGTCAGTGAGGAGTCTTGGATCTGAGAGCACGCACCTAGATCTTAGGATCTAATGCAACCCTCCAGCAGCCATCTTTTATCTTTACTTAACTACAAAACTATTAGTCTTAAATTGAAAACACCTTAATATCTTCAATCCAAGCTCATTAGCTTATATAGTCATATAGGTCTGAACTCAGTTCAGTGCCTATGTATTAAGAAATGGTGATAATGTGATGTTTATTGATAATACTGCAGTGATGGATTGTTTTTGATTTGATACATTTCTGAAGTATTCTAATTGGAAAAAAAAATTAATAGAATTTTTGGTTATCTGAAAAAAGTACTTAAAATCTTGTAATAAATACAGAATATATATCTGAGAGAAATTTGTAAAAGCATGAATTTGTCCACACACAATTGGAGATAGAGTAACAGATTCACCAGAACATGAAAACAGTGTATTGTATACCACTGTTATAAAAATGGGAAATGTTTTTCAGCTATTATAACTAATTGCAATAAATAAACATAAAAGTTTCAAATTTATACGTAATTAATTGAGTTTTCTGACACTAGGGTTGGTGAGATTACAATTTAGTAGTTTACAATGATCAAAATTAGAGACATGCCATAACTTGCCCCCAATAAATCATATGTGTTCCGGTGCTTTGGCTCGGTTCGTGAAAATTCAACATCCAATACTATTTAAACCCCTAAACATCACATGATCACTATTTCTTATGCATACACAAGCTGTTAAGATAGAGGCAAAATGGATGGCACAATTGTATGGAGAGTTTTGCCTCTGTTTTAACAGCTTCTGTAAGCATAGGAAATAGTGATTGTTTGATGTTTAGTGGTTTAATACCAATACTGCCCTTAGGATGATGGTGATTATGGTTATTAAAGAACCAATGACACCAAAGTGTATAGAGTCTGAATTGGTTTCAGATATACATGATTATACAATTGAATGACTTTGGATTGAAAACATTATTGTGATTTCATTTTGGATTCATAGCTTTATAGCTAATTAAAAAAGATAAAATGTGACTGCTGGAAGGTTGCATTAGATCCCAAGATCTAGGTGCAGTGCTTTCAGATCCAAGACTCCTCACTGAAGAAAGCCACAAGTTAGAAACTAGTCTGGGGACATTGGATGAGTAGGCATTAGATAGGGATTTTATGCACAAACCTTTTTGGCTTCCTTGATTAATCTGGTTTGCACTGGGGGGGGGGGGGGCTACTGTATAGAGAATTATTTACTGTTAGCAGCTTTCTGCTCCAAACTTAAGCTTGCTTAACTGCTTTTGATAAATACTAAAACATAAGTTATTGTTTCTTTTATAAGTGATTTAATGATTATTGAATTAATTTGCTGATAATTCGAGTAACACACTCCAATAACTAACTACCCTCAAATGATCCTCATAGAAAGCTCATCTACCTTTAATGTATACAATATTAGATTCACTGGTTAGTTTACTTGATCAGCTTGTTTGTACTATTAGTTATTTGTTTATTATTATTTAATTGGTTAGTCCTGTTATATTCCAAATCCAATTCTAGGAGAGTTTTATAGTTTGGATGAGTTTATTATTAAGGGTAAACTTTAGAGTGTCCACAACATTATTTCCCCCATCCAGAAACTAATCTTGGAGCAATAATCCTTGAAATAGATTGGTGAATATCTATATTGTATTCTTGTTTCCTAACTCTCCAGTCAGTTTTATTATTGTTTAGTGATCTCTTCACTACTGCAAGATAGTTCATAATCAGCTGGTTTCTTCCCTAGTGATATTGTTGTCTCTTTTGGATTTTGACACTTACTATGAGGGTCTTTGTATTTATAATCATTGTCTGCAGAAAGCGTATGCTGGTAGCTGAAAGGAGACTCTTTAATTCCTCTTTAAGACCTGATTATATTACTATATGACTATTCATATAGGAATGTGGATGAGCTGCTCACCAATATGAATTTGCCAGCTTGATAAGTTTATTGACTTGTTACTTCTGAGTTTAAGATCAAAACATACCATGGTCTTTTTTTCTCAATCACTTGAAGACAGAATGAATGTGTTTTGTGAATGAAGTTTTTTAAAGAGACACAATTGTGACAGACAAGATTAAATTATGGATTTTATTTTCAGGTAGCTGTAAAGTCATCAACCAAGACAGTAATTGGTGACCCAAGTTAAAGATGCTAAGAATTTCTTGATTGAAGATCCGGACTGCCATTTGATGACAATCTTTTTATTTAGGTTTTTGCAACTGCCGGTCACATTTAAGTGAAGGAAGATTCCAAGAATTGGAAGAACTGTCTAATATTAAACAGGGCATTATTGGATTTTGTGAAATTAGAAGAAAAGGTGAAGGGATAATTGATTTAAAATGTGGACATGGATTTTACTACAAAGGCATAACTATTTAAAACGCAAATGGAGTGGGATTCATTATAAGTAAAAAGCAGAAGAATATTTTGGAGATTAATTGTTGAATCAGACAGAATGGCAAGATTAATCGTTTAACTTAATGAATGATATCAAATGCAGATGATTTACATTTATACCTCAACAAATTCTCACTGCAATGAAAAGTTAGAGGATTTGTATGTTGATGTAAAAATGCTTTTGATCAGTTTAAACACTAGTTTAAAATTTGTCATGGGAGACTAAATGATTAAAAGGTGGAAAGTGCTGTGTGTAAATTTGGTTATGGTGATAGAAATGAGATAGGATACAATATTACAGGGAGATCACAGATATTATTAATTCTTTCTTTGAGAAAAATGCTAAATGGAAGTGGAGATGGGAGTGTCAAAATGACGGTACACCTGAATTGGATTATATTTTGACGAACAGAAAATATATATTTCAAGAGTATAATGTTCTTAATAGATTCAACACAGGAAGCGATAATCTATTAATGAGATCTAACATACATGCTAATGCAAAACTAGACAGAATGATATTCCTATCCTTCAGGAACAATCCGTGAATTTAAGTTGGAACTTAATTGTTTTTAAATATAATCAGATTTTAAAGATAGTTCAGATTTGAATGAAATCAATAGGAAGATAACTGATATTCTATTAAGAACAGCAAGAAAGATAGTTGGTACAAAAAAGGTAGCAATTTACCAGTAAATTTTCTATTGAGATGAGACAGTTTATGATGCAAAGAAAGAATATGAGAGTATATAAAAATGATCCTTTATGAGGAATTGAATATCTAAAGTTTTGCAAAATGGTACAAAAAAGATTTAATAATGATATAATAAAATACAAGAAAATCTATAGAAGGGAATAAAAATATCAAAGGTGTAAAACAACATTTTGGTTTTAGTAGAAAAATTATTTTTGCAATAAGAAGAAAAGTTAGCATTATTAAGTAAAAAGAGAGTTCACATTATGAAATATATGGAAGAGTTCTATAAAGAATTACAGTACATAGTAATGAAGAATAAGAAAACAATTACTACATCTTCTGAATTGCCCAATATTTTAAATGAAGAAGTGAGACATTCAATTAATTCTATAGAATAAGGGAAAAGCGTCTGGAAGTGATGAAATCTATTATCGGTATTTTAATAGAAGCATGAGAAGGAATAGGAAAATTGTTGGCAAAGTTATATAACAATGTCTAAATGATAAAGATGTACTAGATAAAGGATCCAGTAATAATACTGATATTTTAAAAAGGTAATAAAAAAGATATTAGTAATTACAGTTCTATCACTGTTTTACAATACCACTTGTTTATAACAAACATTGGATTTTAATCAACCAAAAAAAAAACAAACAAATTGGATTTAAAAGCGGTTTTAGAAAAATGAATCACATCCAAATACTAAGGGAAATTATAGAAAGGGCCAATGAATATCGTTGTCATTATGTTTTGGATTTATAATGAAAAGCCATTTGATTCTATAAGTATTTCTACAGTGCAATGATTAAAACATTGGATTATATTTTCATATTTATCAAAATGTAACAGCAATGATTATTCTGATGAAGAGTGTACAACAAGATGATTCCATATCTCCAAAACTTATTAGAGCAGTTTTTTGAGAAATACTTGATGGATTAAAATGGAAAGCTAAGGTAATAAAAATAAATAGAAACTATTTATTGTAGACTTCAGATTATTAATACATATGGAAACATAATGGATGAAATTAATCATAGAATTAAACTTCAATAGAATGCTTATGGTGAAAATAACAATATTAAAAAGAAATATGCCTGTGTGTTTGAAAAGAAAGTTTTTAATAAATGTGTTTTAGCAGTTCTTATTTATGGATCTGAGATTTGGGTACTTATCAGAGTTGGAAAGGAATAATAGTCCTTATGCTTTTCTTTCACAAAATAATAATCAGAAAATAATAATAATTCTTTACAACAGTTATATGGTCAAATAATAATTTTATACATAAAAAGCTTCTTTCAGCACCTGCTTTAGTGCCCTTTTCAAATGTTACTAATCTATTTAAAGTTAACGAATCACCTGACATAAAACCATCCAGTGTCCAATAATGGAAATAAAGCAACAATAATAATATAAATAATTAAAACAAATCAAAACCCGCATATATAAATTCAATAATTACAAAATAATTGATTATATCATAACAATATGTTAAATAAATATTACATGCATTTTTTATACAATTATATATATCATCTTATATAATTTTCCGTTCATTTTTAATTAACCAATTATTAACTAAATTTGTAGAAGTCTTATAAATATTCATACAAATGAAATAATTTGACTAATTGTATGAATATTTATAAGACTTCTACAATTTTGGTTAATAATTGGTTGATTAAATATGCATGGAAAATTATATAAGATGATATATATAATTGTATAAAAAATGCATGTAATATTGTTTGACATATGGTTATGATATAGTCACTTGTTTTGTAATTATTCAATTTATGTATGAGGGTTTTGATTTATTTTAATTATTTATATTATTATTGCTGTTTTAATTTCATTATTGGACACTGGATGGTTTTATGTCAGGTGATTCGTTAATGTTAAATAGATTTGTAACATTTGGAAAGGGCACTATAGCAGGTGTTGAAAAAAGCTTTTTACGTATAAAATTATTATTTGATTATATAGCTGTTGTAAAGAATTATTATTATTTTCTAATTATTATACTTAATAGAAGAGCAATATAGAGACTTCAGACAATCATTGATTATGAAGAGATGTATGTTATGAGTAACAAGAAGGGATTATGAAGAGATATATGTTATGAGTAACAAGAAGGGATAGAAAATGAAATACTTGATTGAGTAAAGAAATTAAAAAGACTGAAGTAGCATTGATCTGTATTTATTGCTAGAAGAGATGATAATACTTGAATGAAATCTTGAAGTTAATTCCAGTAGATTATAAAACAACTAGGTTGATGAAATAAAAAAGTTTGCTGGGGTAATGTGGAGAAGAGAAGCATGATATTGGAGAAATTGGATTAAACTTGGAGAGACCTTCATTTTGTATTGTATCAATAATGGTTGGAAAGGGTATGATGATGATTTATAACTATTGCTAGAACCCATTTTTTTGAAACCACTGAAGCATGATATTGGAAAAATTGTATTAAACTTGAAGAGAACTTCATTTTGTATTGTATCAATAATGGTTGGAAATGGTATGATGATGATTTATAATTATTGCTAGAACCCATTTTTTTGATACCACTGAATATGTCATAGTACTTGAAAACCAACAGCATTTTATGTTTTGTTTTTTTTGTTGTTAATTTTTCCATTTCACTATACTGTTCAGGCTTGAGAACTAATAGATTTATTCTAAAAATTCTCATTAGCTGTTGTCTTGCTTATATTCCTATGAGCATTACTACTATGTGCATGTTTAAACTGCATGATATAACTTTTGTTAGATATGTCTGGAGACCTGCAGGTTTGAAGGTGGAGCTAGAGCTCATAATTAATCTTGACCCTTAGAGTGTGATTCTTTGTCCTGCAAATAAAATGATCTTTTGGTGAATCTCCTGGGAAGTCTTGAAACCACATTTTAATGCTTACTCCTGAACTTTGTAAGTCTTTATTACCAGAGGTTGGACTTATGTCATTTTTTCAATATGGTTAGGGATTTAGGACAGAAATAAGCCAACAGCAAAGAGGTTGTTTTATCAAATTTAGCTCAGGTGTGAACTTATGTATTTACTATGAATGTAAAATTTCTATTTTGTACTTCCACACACCCAAATATTATATCACATGATACTAACTTACACAGTCATGTTCAGCAGCAGGTTGTTTTTCTCATCACATTTATGCCACTTAGTGTAAGTTTTAGTCATCAAAAGATGTCAATGCTTCACTGCTGTTCTATCTAATATACCAGATTAGTATCTACTTTTGGGTTTTTATTGGTGAAGAATCTTTTGGATTTTTTGAGCATCGTACTTGGGCATTTTGGATCTCATGCATTCTAGCACCCATTTTTATTTAATTGTTTTTCTATAAAAGTATAACTCAAAGAAATTTATTTAACACAGTATTCAAAATTAAATAATATATTTTTTACCGGAAGTACTTTCAGTTGTTTCACTGACAATCTTTATCAACCATTTGTATTAATGATTGATAAAGATTGTCAGTGAAACAATTGAAAGTACTTCCGGTAAAAAATATATTATTTAATTTTGAATACTGTGTTAAATAAATTTGTTTGAGTTATTATTATATGATTTAAAAATACAGACATTTAATGGTTATATATATATTGTAACGGGCACAGACGTCGTTACATTGTTTTTTTTTATTAGTAAACATGGAAAAAAAATAATAAAAGTTCGCCAATAAAAACTTCTTTTTTAAGAATTAAAAATAATAAAAAAATCATCTAAAACTCTCATATATATAAAATCGCACAGATAAATAATTATTAAAATAAAACTTTATTAAAGAAAAAGTATTTTAAAACTAAATTTTGAGAAAAGATTTAGAGATAAAAATATATGTTTAAGTTTGAAAACAGATTAATTAATCTTTTGTAAAATGGAAATGATTATTTTAATTAGTAAACTAGCCTTGGGCATCTAAAATGTATAAGCAACGGTCAGATAGGAAAACAATAGGAACAGAATGGCCAATGAAAGAAATCCATCGGGGAAATCGGACCTCAACGGAAGGATCATCATCAATGATGACGTAACGTCCATTAGATCCTAAAGTTATGTATAAAAGAAAAAATTTGGAAATAAAAAGTGATTTGGTTTTAATTAATTAGAAGGAGGAGATGTGTCTATATGTGTTAGTGCGGAGTTGAAGAAGAAGGGATTGAAAAGACACACTCTTCAATCCCTTCAGTTGTTAAAAAAAAAAAAATGAAACATCGCTTTTCTTATACTAAGGACAACAGGATCATCGGGGGATTTAATGTGGATTCCAAACAGCAAGCAATGGATAAAAGGAACGTTTTGAAATCGTAAGAACTTTTTGAACTCTCAGCTTTAAATATAAATAATTTATGAACATGTCTAAACAAAAGAACTCTAAATACTAAACTTTTCAATATTTATAAATATAAGAATTTCCTATCTGACTAAAGTAGTTAAAATGTTATTTGATGTATTTCTTTTGTAAAATCATTTCCATTTATATATTTTTTTTGTTCTTTAAGTTTTATTATGATTTCTGTTTTCCGATAAATTAAAATATATCAATGATAAACTTAAGTCGGGCGTGAATGGCTGTATAGATTTGTAAAGTTATATTAGGGGAGGGTAATCTTAGGTTATTCGTGTTGTTGTTGAATTGGGTCAATGGATTGGATATATTGATGTAGTTAGTAGATGTAATGCAAGATTCGCTACGGGCAGAATCACTTGTATACGCCACACACTTCCTCTTGCCTAGGGAATGCGATCGTAAGTCAATAAAATGACCGCAGTCCGTTTCTATGGAGTTTTTTTTTTATTGTTCTTCTTGTTAGATAGATGTAATATTCCTATCTGACGAGAGTCAATGTCTTATCTTAACCTATTTTGTGTTGCCGTATTCATATTACGTTGAATACATCGATATATCAGATGGATTGACGCCAGGTTGACTGCGAACTTTTAGCCTAAGGTTAAATGGGGATAGAATGTTTTATCTTCAAATGCAAATCTATGTAGTCTATTCATACTCGACACTAAATAAAAATGCATTAAATTTAAGTTGTTTATAGACGCTTGCATGGATTCGTTATCGGTTAATTATGTTTTGGGTTTTCATATTTGATCAAAATATATAGACATTCGATAAATAATGATACCTTACAGTGAGTATCTAAAATGTATTTATTCGGAGGTCTTTTAAGTTATTGGTGACAATGCAAGCATCTTATGGTGAATGCTATTGGGTTACTTATAAATTTCCCTCTGCAATTGACGGTACCCATGATTTTGTATTTTGATCGTTTATGTTTATTTTGAAATGTTTTTGACCTTGGAATCTATGTAACCGATTTATACCCAACATTTTTAAACAAATCTGTGCAAACTAATAATAATATAAAATTTAAAATGTAAGTTAAAAATCTAAAATAAAAGTAAAAATAATGTTAAATGTTAAAGTAAACATATTAAAATAATAATGTTAAATCTTATATATATGTGCGTAAATAAATTTTTGTATGTTAATTACTGGCAGTGGCTTATTTTATTTATTTTTTAATATTGAAATATAATTAGATAAGATATTATATTATTAAATCTCTGCTACTCCCTGAGCTAGTGACATGGGCTAACAACCGGATATCAAAATATATAAACAAAAAAAAATAAATTTTTTTTGACTTACGTATCTGCCTACTTTATAAATTTTTCTAGGTTCAAATGCCTAGATGGCGCCCTATAGTGCAGATACGTTAAGTAGAATTCTCCGGATCGTTACAATATATATATATCTCTGAAACCAGTTCAGAATCTAAAATATTATAGTCTCCTTAGATTTTTTAATGACTACAGGCATCTCTATTCCCTGGATGAGATTGGTATAAAATTAACTAAACTTCACTTGATAACAATTCACATGATACTATTAAACAGCAAATTCTTTTCACTCATCACATGTATGCTACTTAATGTAAGTTTTAGTAGTCAATAGACATCTGATGGAATTATTTAATAAATCTCTATCCAGTAATTCTTTTTCTAATATATCCAGACTAATTTCTAGCTTTTGATTAGGGCAGCATTGAATAGCGATTTATTAAGTATTGCCATTTGGCACGTATCGAATACTAAAACTTACTAGGTGATATAAATGTGATGAAGAATAAAGCATTTATTGCTGAACAGCATTGTGTAAGTTATTGTCAAGTAATGTTTAATTCGTGTTATGTCAATTCCACTAAGGAATAGATGTGCCTATGGTTGTTAAGTAACTAAGGACACCATAAAATATAGATATTGAACTGGTTTCACATCTATGTAACTATACAAGTAAGTTGTCTTAGATTGAAAACATCAATATGATTTTAAATTTGACCTAGTTTGCTTGATAGTAAAACAAAGAAGGAGAAAGATGGCTGCTAGAGGAAAAGTGCTTTAGATAGAAAAGATCCAGGTGCTTTGCCAAAGTTTTTCATTGATGAAAGCCAAAAGCTAGAAACTGCTTTGGGAATTTTGGATAGGGCAGCACTGATTAGGGATTTATTAAGTACTACCATCTGGCATTTATTGGTTATTAAAATCCACACTAGGTGGCATAAATGTGATGACAAAAAGATATTTGTTACTTATAAATATTGTCAATTTCAATTCAAATTTTTAATTTAGTTTACCTTTATAAAGAAAACTTGTTATTGAATTCTTCCAAAGAATCAATTAGCCATTTTACTTTTTTTTTTTTATTGTTGGGGGGGGGGGTATTGTTTGCTTGAAAGGAAAGAAGATATCTTTATAATTAAAACACTTCCTCTTTTCTTTACAAAAACTTTATTTGTTGTTCCAACGTTTCAACTATTTTTACTTTATAGTCATTTTCAAGGATCTAGAAAAAACATATTACATTATAACAAACTCCACATAATAAAACCAAAAAGACCAAAAAAATATAAAAAAAATATATAAAAAACACCATATATATATACCCCATAAAAATTAAAATAAATAAAATACATTAAAATCAATTAAATTAAACCATAAAATATACACCACACTTACTTGCCTCCCTTCTCAAAAAACTTTCCCTTTTTACATTTTCTTTTATCCAAAGTCCAGTTATTACAATAAAACACTTATTTCCTTCTTCTTTCCTATACCCTTCAAAATTACATTTATTTCCAAAAATGATTCTTTATGCATTACTTATCCAAATTTATTCTATTCAAAACATGTTTATATCTTTTTATATATAAACTTTCTTTTACCATTCTTTCTTTATATAATCTAACCCCCTCCAACATTTTAATCTTAAAATCTATACGTCCAACTTCCTTACTATGTATATTTACATTAGAATTTGAGAAATAGGAATTCTAATGTAAATATACATAATAAGGAAGTTGGACATACAGATTTTAAGATTAAAATGTTGGAGGGGGTTAGATTATATAAAGAAAGAATGGTAAAAGAGAGTATATGTATAAAAAGATATAAACCTGTTTTGAATAGAATTGGATAAGTAATGCATAAAAAAGTATTTTTGGAAATAAATGTAATTTTGAAGGGAATAGGAAAGAAGAAGGAAATAAGTGTTTTATTGTAACAATTGGATTTTGGATAAAAGAAAATATAAAAAGGGAAAGTTTTTTGAGAAGGGAGGCAAGTAAATGTGGTGTATATTTTATGTTTTAATTTAATTTATTTTATTTATTTTAATTTTTATGGGGTTTATATATTTTTTTGTGTTTTTTATATATTTTTATATTTTTTTGGTCTTTTTGGTTTTATTATGTGGAGTTTGTTATAATGTAATTATGTTTTGTTTAGATCCTTGAAAATGACAATAAAGTAAAAATAGTTGAAATGTTGGAACAAGTGTATATATATATACAACAAATAAAGTTTTTGTAAAGAAAAGAGGAAGTGTTTTAATTATAGAATTATGTGGTTATATGTAATGTATATTTTGAAAAGAAAAAAGGATTGAGTGGTGATTAGAAACAGAAGATATCTTTAGTGCATGTTTTTTTTTTAAAAAATATTTTATTTAAACATGAAGTGTTCTTTATACATTGAAAAGGTTTACATTGTATTTAAAGCATACAGTCCTGAATATATTTTGTTTTTTTTTAATCAAGCAGCATCAATAATGTACAGTTTTTAATGATGCCAAAGATCTAATCAAGTCATATGACAGATCCTATTGATACTATATCAATTCTATTGGGGGTTAATGAACATTATTGCAAAGAAGGAAATAAATATCCAGTCATCTACTGTTTATATGTATATATTAAAATCTCCATGCACTGATCTTCTGGTAATAGTTTAAAAGCATAAGTGAATTCACTTATGCTTAAAGTGTATTCTTATATATGCCAACCATTACTGCCTTTGCTTATAAACAGTGCATGACTGAAAGTTTATTTTCTTCTTTATGATTACAATTATTTCATGATAATAATAATAGATTTACATTCAATGAATATTAAATAATATTTATTTTATAAAGCGCAGACGGTATTGAAATTAAACTGAGAGACTGCAAACCTCTCAAGCACTTATAACTATCAACAGCCAATCAGATCGTAAACACTGAGACAGAGAATTTAACAAGAAAAAGGCGGTTCCACTCTCTTCTTTACTTGTCTTTCTATATGCAAGTAAAGAAGAGGGTGGAACCGCCCTTTTCTTGTTAAATTCTCTGTCTCAGTGTTTACGATCTGATTGGCTGTTGATAGTTATAAACACTTGAGAGGTTTGCAGTCTCTCAGTTTAATTCAATGAATGTTGTAAATTTGAGAAATGTTTTCTGCTAATGCAAATAATTAGAAATAAATAAAAGTAAAAGTTTCAAACACTTATTGAGAGCTGTTACAATAATAAATTTATACAATTAGGTTTATTGCTCACCAAAGTTTGGAAAGAATAGAAAATATTAATTTATTGCTTTGTAATAACCAGCTAGATTAAAAAACTCATTCTTAATAAATCCTAGCACTTCCATCTTCCATGACTTGCCTAGTTCTCATTCTAAACTTGAGTTTGCTGACTGCATTTGATAAATGATGTATATTAGTAACTTCAATAACTCAATCCAGTAACTGATTGTTCTAAAATAGCTCTCAGCTTTTATAGTTAACTCCTCCATCTTGATGTAAGCCCTATCAGATTTACTAACCAATTCTTGATTGGTCTGTTTGTATCATTGGCTGATTGTTTACTTTATGTGTTATTTAATTGGCCAGGTGCATTGTATTCTGAAATCTAATTCTAGAGAACTCTGTAGTGTGAAGATTCCATTAAAGAGGATACGTTTTAGAGATCACAACATGATGTTTTGGAAACTTATATACGATCTTTCAATGGATCGATTTAATGTTTTTTCACACATTCGTTATGATGTTTAGATGTGTGTGTGTATTTATATATATTTTGTAGTACTTCAGCTCTAAGATTATTGGTATTTCTATTTTTACATAATTTATGAGATTAAATGCAGTTTTATTTTTATTGTTGTGGTTTTTAAAAATATTATTAAGTACTTTTTTATTTGTGTGGAAATGGGGGATAATTTTTTTTTTGAAAAATGATTGTATAATGTCTAAATGAATTAAAAATTTGTATAATCTATAAGAAGTAGTCATTTCAAACTGTGAAAATTTCAAGATTTGTTTTTTTCTTATTAATTAATACTTATTTGTTGTTTTAAAGAACAGAGGAGTTTTGAGAAAGCTCTGATGAAGACTGCTGGACAGTTGAAACTGTCAGGAAAATAAAGAAGTTTTATTAAAAAAAATTTTGCATTAAAGTGTATATGAAAGAAGTTATTATAAGCAATATATGAATATATGAAGAAATGCAAAGAAAGTAAAGGAGAAGAATAAGAGTATATACTTCTGTTGTAAGGAACAAAGTTATCAAAGTGATGGCACATCTGTTACTAATACATCAGATGTCTCACATGAACAATTAAGTTGACTACACATGCATGTTGGCATGGATGCAAAAGTTTAGGATTTTTTGAATTTTAGGCTAACGACTTGATCATGTTAAGTGGCTAGGGTTGGTTGCTAGATGCATATAATTAGATCCATCTTTTCACCGATGAAGGCTATAAACCAGTCATTATTCTAGGATTTAGATATAGTAGCTTTACCTCTTAATAGATGACTCTGAAGTAAAATAAAGTGATCCTGAAAGCATTATGTTACTTGTAAGTGAAAGAATGATGGAGTAAACTAACCTATATAAAATGTGAAAGGGGCCCATAGTTGGCATCAAAATGAAGTCACTAAAATATTTTGTAGTACAATTGTGTAAGGTGTGTACAATTTATGCCCATTAGACACAAATTCTTCACTTAAAAGTCATAGGTCATAAACTATTCTGGGAATGTGAATGTAATGGTATTGCCACTCAATGTCCATTGACGGCTCAAGCTTAAAATCGATTGACCTAAACAAGGTGAAGAGAATGATGCTTGAAAACATCTTTCTATATATGTATGAGTGATTACTTTGAATTAATAGAAATGAGTATACACACACTCTCTCACATTTACACATACGCACATACATACACTCACACACATATATATCAGACAATATGTAAAAGTAAAACAAAACACTGAATTTAGCTCTACAATTTTCAATATACCAATATATATATATATATATATAATGTCTAATTAAATGTAAGTACTATTCAAGATAACAATTATACCATAAGCTAACTCTGATTATTACTTATTCATTTATCTGCTTATATAGTGGTATTTTGAAAATTTGTACGTTAAGTCCAGTTTTATTTTGCATATATATACACACATACTTATGTATGCACATGAATTTATAATCTTTAAAATTAGTATTTCCTCAATCCTATTAAGATTATTACTTCATTGCTTATATTATCATTATGTTGACACATTATTACATATATATGATTATGATTTCATTTTGTATACCTTTTCTTTTTAAAGATTTAAAACATGAGAAAGTTACTCAAGTGGCATGCGGAAGATCTCACACTCTGGCCGCAATCGGTAAGCCAGAAATAATTCTTAAAAAAAAATTACCCTAGTAATTTTACTGAAAAAGGAAGCACAATTATCAAGATTGTTTTATTTTATTTTAGAAAATGGAAAATTATATAGTTTTGGTGGAAATTCTGAAGGTCAGTTGGGTCTTGGACACACCAAAAATTGCAGCAGACCTGAAAGTATAACAACTGTTGAGGGTATTCTTTGGAAAATGTTATCTGCTGGGGCAGACCATTCTGCAGGACTAACCAGTAAGTATCTCATGTAATGATGCAGGTATTCATGTATCTAATTGGTACATATTAATTGTTTATATTAATATTATAGTTCACTTTAAATATTGAATTGCTGACTTTACAACATTTTGAAGCATTACTGGTTTTTCAGATTTGAAATGTGCATTTATTTTTGAAATTACTTTGAATACTACACGACTGCCATTAAATAGACTTAATATTGTATGATTTTAAAGTTTGTAAATGTGATCTTTCTCGATTTTTCAACATTCTATTTAGTAAGGATTCCACTAAATTTGAAATATTAATACTTTTTCTGTGTACTTTTTTTTTTTCATATGCAGGATAGCAAAATTCCACAAAGTTATCCTTAAGTTGGACTTTAAGAAACCTATGGTAAAGCATTTTCAGTTTAAAGTTTCATCTAACAATCAACATATGAGAAGTGTCTTTCTGTTATTTCCAGTTTTGACATGGAATTATATATACAGTTGGGTTGTTTGAAGTACCTAAGATCTTCTCTTTCCATAGCATTATTGCTAATTTGTATCGACCAATTCATATCGAAGATAGACAATAGCATTTTTAGTGTCTGTTTTTTTTAGATAAAGTTATGGCCATGAAAAGGGGAATTTCAGTCATATGGTAATGGAATAAATGATCATAAATCGCATCCAGGGTGTAGAATATTCTATGACATTGGAATAACTTTGTTTTCTGGCAATGTAGCTGAGAGTAGAAGCTGATGTCAGCTTTTTTGTTTAGAATATTCCAATGAAGATAGGTGTAGGATTGTTATTGGAGATATTTTGTCAGCAGGTAAATCGGAGTAAATAGCAATAGGAAATTTAACATTCAAGCAAATTAGCATAATGGTTGTAGTGGAATAGTTATGAAGTGCACAGAGCATGTTTAAAAGGTGTACTTTTGGATATTTTTATCTTGTTTTGATGGACCTTATATGTATTTAGAACATATCACTAGATATAACAGACAAAGAAGGCAGATAGCCTAAATATGTTAAATTTAATAGGAATTGAATTCAGTGATCACTGGCTATTGCAAACAGAGGAGGCAGATAGACTAAACATGTGCAATGATTTCACTAATTGTTTATATCTAAAAAGAAATTGTTCAAGGTGATTGGAGAAAATAGGTACACTGTATTTGTCACCAAATCATTTCATATTTGATGAGATCTGCTAATGGGGCAAAATTGGAGATTATAAAAGTATGTATTCAATAAGTGTTTAGCCTTTGTTCCTGAAATGTGGATTTTGCTCCAAAATATTTCAATAATTCGCTTACTTAATGAGCAAAAAAGTAAATTATTTACTTCTATTTATATTTCTGTAACCTAATATTAATTGTTAAATGCTTTTAAAAAAAATTCAAATTTTATTTAAACTTTGCAAATACATTCACCTGTTAGCATTATTAGCACATATGTTAGTATATAATGCAACATTTTGAATGATATTAATCGCCTCTCTTTTTCAAGTGTTGTTGACTTGACTAGTGATAGTTTCTACATGAGAATTGAATCTGGGACTTTTAGACTCAGGAATATTGAATTTATGATCAACTAGGTTTCTATATTAAAAGCCTTTGATAGAATAGCTTAAGTGGTTAGAACATCACCTTAAATTCAATATTTATGTCTCTAAAGGTTCCTTGGTTCATTTTTCATGCTAATACTGTCATCAACAGTCTAGTTATACCTGAAAAAGTGAGAATAATACAACCCGAAACATTGTGTTCTATACTAACCAACAATAAAGTATGAATTTTCCTAAAAAGATTTATAATTAAGATTAAATGATATAATTACAAACTTTCAGACAAATTTATTTCTGTATGTTTAATCAGTAATATTTTATTGCTTTAATAAATGATTTTAAAAAATGAACTCTGGAAAGAAATAAAATCCAGATGTTATGAAGTAAGAAAAACGAATGCTAAGCATATTATATCAATAGATAGTCAGAATTATAAATTGCTATTGTGAATTCAAATTTTTATTATGCTTAAAAATTAAAATTGAAATGAAAATTGTTCTATATATTATAGTAAGCATTTATTAAGCTCAGGGTAATAAGTTAATTGAAATGTCTGTTTCACTAAATTTTATTCTTTCTATAAATTCTTGATTCTTTGTTTTTCAAGGAGCTAAAGAAAAAGAATGATAATCTGGGCATCCATTATATAGATAAGAATAATTTAATGATTGAAATATGTATAAAATGTAATTCAAAATATTCATTATCTATTATTCACAATATATTTTAATATCGTAGTAATTAGATATATTTTTAAAAAACTGGAATTAATATCAATTTTAATAATTAATTGCAAATCAGTATATTTTGTAACAATCTTACTTAAACAGTATTAAAAAAAAGTAACAATTTTGTTTTGCTTTTTAAGTAAAAAGAACCTTAGAAATCTGTTATTGACAATCACTTTCATTTCTAAGTATGAATCTTAGTGTGATCGGAGCTAATCCAAGTGTACTGGTAATAATTTTTTTTCTTCAGAATTATTATCTCTCTTTCTTATTAATTCGTATAATAAAAAAGGATGTTCTTATGTTGTAAGACCTATCCACTTACTGGATCTGCAAAGGGAAAACTAATTGACAAAAAATGAAATGTCTACCTTTATTCTTGAATTTCCGGTTGCTGGAGAATATTAAATAAAATCAATAAAATAATATGTTTTAAAATATGAATAATTTAACAAAACGATATCAATTATTTAACAAATGAGTACATTGATGATAACATAAAATGGACGCAGAAATGTATATTTATATGAAATATCAGCATTTATTATTGAGTTTAGAGTTATGAGTAAGAAATTATATTTTGCTATTAAAAAATGTGTATTAAATAAAAGAAAGCAAAAGGCAATCCATGCAGGAAATATGTAGTTAAGTGTTAAATAAAAGGAAGCAAAATTAGTTCACAATGAAAGGTGTTTTAAGCTGGGTAATCCCTAACAAAATGAAACAGAAGTACGAAGCCATATAAGAAATGAAATTACAAAAATAAAATCATTTACTGCAGCAAGCCTAATGAATACAAATACGAAATTAATTACATTTCAGAAAGCAAAAACAAAATGAAACAAAACTGAAATTGGAAATTGACAATGGATTCATATAAGAAAAGCATTTCTGATGTTCTTTAAGAATGCAATAAGAAGATCTTAATTAATATCCCTTGGTTGGTATTTTAATACAAATAGGCAAACAAATATCATAAAATTGTTTTTACTTTCTTATTTTGCTATATTATTTCATATAAGTACAATTATAGTCTTTGCTTTAAATACTTTATTACAAACTTTTATATATAAACGGATGTTTTTGACTATCCAGCAGTCTTCTTCAGAGATATGAGGCATTGATAAATAAAATGGTATAAATAAAATAATATTAATCCAATAAATAATAAGACAAAAGAATGGAATAAATAAAACCAAGAAGACTAAGCAGAACTAAATATAGATAAAATACAAAAAAAACCCAAAATATTTATAAAATAAAGCCTGATAAAAACCAAAATAAAATGACAATATTAATTAAAATATATACCGAATATATGTGTATATTGTTGTCTGAATACATTTTCATGAATAATCATTAATTTATTTGTATTGTATGTTTTTTATTATTTTTAATTTTCTCTAACTACTTTTATTTATTGTAAATTACATTAATTGTAAAACAGTAATATTATAATTTCAATTAACATCATATTTATGATCTCACTTTTATATAATTTTTTTATGTAATATTGTTCTATTTATTAAATATTTTTTCTGTTTTTGAATTGCATATGAATCTACCATGGTGTTCATTTAATTCTCTGTTATTGCTAATTAATTTATTATATTTATTTCTTTACTTTATTAATATAAATTATAGTATTAAAAATTTTCAATTTACCTCCAACTACTTATTTCATTTTTAAAAACATCCAAAAACATTTTATTTTGAAAGCTTAATTACCTTATATTTTAGCCCTCTCTATTATATATATATATATATTATTTAAACTATTAACTTACAATTAGCTAAACTTTTTTTATATATTTTTTTATATACTCTGACTTACATTTATATAATTCATTTGTCACTATTAATTTTTATGTTTTACTAATTGTTACACTATTATACATTTTTAACATAAAATTATATTCTACATTTTGTTATATTCTTATCTTAATATTGTCCCAAGTTGCTTTGTCTCATAATTATGTTATCTTAAAACACTAAACATTACATGATCACTATTTCTTATGCTAGCATATTACTGTTATTAAAACAGGCAAAACTCTCCATACAGTAGTGCAACTCAGTGCCAACCAGAGTAATCAATGGATGCCAGAAGGCTTGTACATAAAATCCCTATCTAGTGCCTAATACTCTCAGATCCGAAGCTCCTCATTGACGAAGGCCACAAGCCAGAAACTAGTCTGGGGATATTGGCAGAAACTAGTCTGGGGATATTGGGTGAGTAGGCACTAGATAGGGATTTTATGCACAAGCCTTCTGGCATCCATTGATTACTCTGGTTGGCACTGAGTGGCACTAATGTATGGAGAGTTTTGCCTGTTTTAATTATGTTATCTATAAGTATAATCATATTTATCTTCATAATTGATTATTTTTTCTAATCTGTTATGTATACATATATATATATATATTATATAATGATCATGCTAATAGCTCTTAACAAGCTTTTGGCTATCATCAGTGAGGTGCTAGCATGCTAATTATATAACATTTGTAGTACAAGCTTATAAAATTAAGTCACATGACATGACTTGACTTCCTTACAGTATATATATATATTATTGAAGAATAAATAAATATGTGTGCCTACAAACTTTTAATGTTGATATATGCTAGAATACTCCAGAAATAAAATAAATAATTAGTATGCAGGAAAGAAATTAATTATTGAAAATAGCAACAGGTTAATTTGCAATAAAGAAAAATTCACTTTATATAAATTAGCAAAGCTGATGAAAAATCTGCAGAAGATTTAAGTGAGGGAAAAAGTAAACTAGTGAAATTCAAGTTGTTCTGGAAAATTAGTAAAAAAGAGCTCTAGTCAAGATTTTAATTTGACTATCTCAGAATAATGTGTGTGAACAGTAATGTGCTTACATAGTTGCAGAAGTAAAGAGACTTTATAGATATTAAATTTCTAAGGTGATGTGAATTGTTAAGAGATCTATGTGATTTTGTTCTCAACTAGAAATTAGTGAGATGAGTTACTAATCCTTACTAATATAATTATTATTATTCAGAATAAATACATTCTTGAAATTTAATTAAACTTTGGTTGTTTTCTCTTATTTATAAAAATATAATTATCCAGCTGCAAAATGACTGCATGGCCCTGGATTTATTATAAACCTTTATATATATTATTTTCTATTTTTATAAAAACAAAGATATATTATAATTATTTTTTTTATCTTCTATTTTTATAAAAACAAATGTATATTATAATTATTTTTTTATATTCTTCTTTTGAAATAATTTTATGATTAATCATTTCAATCCCATAATCTCTATTCATTGTGGGTTTTATCTTGTTTGCTAATATTGCTCCTTTTATTTTTTCTTTAACATTATAAGTAACATTATTTTTATAGAATCTTGTGTAAATTTGTGTCCTGTTTCCTTCATATATATATTGATGATTTATTATCTAATGTATGCCACTTTAATATTGTTTATATTCAATTTTTAGTTTCTCCCACAGCTGTTTTTATACCATTATGTAAATATTTGAATTTATGTATATATTCCTTTAATTACATTTTTTTATCCTTTTTATATTCTACGTATTTAATTAACCATTAGAAACCAGTCAACACTTAGACAATCGCAATATAGATAACAATCAACAATCTCAAACTGTTGTCAAGGCAACAATACTTAGACAATCGCAATATAGATAACAATCAACAATTTCTAACTGTTGTCATGGCAACCAACTTTTAACAGTTTAATCTTGAGCATTATTACACTTATTATTTAAGTAATACTTTAGGTGCAATTTGAAAATTATAATTGCAATTTGTAATGTTAGAATTGACTATTTACTAAACTGCATTCAGAATAGGTTATATTTACCCATTGAAAGAGGTTTATTTAAACTTCTTAGGGTATTTAGTATTTGGTAAATTTAATGTTTTCTCTTTTTTCATTAACCATCTTTACATTAATTATTTTTTTATATTTCTTAACAAACTTACTTATAATTTTATTGATTTTACTCACTATAGTATTATTATTTGTTTTTATTTTCATATATATTTCTTCTTTCTACTTTTTATTTTTATTTTATTTTCTATCATTTCAATACTTCTTTTAATTATATGTACTGGAAAATCATTAATTTTCATCTCTTCAATTATCAATATTTTTTTATCATATTTTTCTTTTTTTGAACAATATGTAATACCCCTTTATATTTTTGAATTTTTGCAACTAATTTTGTATTTCTTGTCAACATTAGAGGACCAATTTGTTATGTAATTATTTGTATTTTTTTTATTATTATAAATATTTGTTGTAATAAACCATTTATTATTTATCAATTTGTTTTGAAACATTACATTCAGATATGATGTTTTAAAAAAAAAATTATAAATAAATAAATACTGCAAATGGTTTTCAAAACAAAATATTTCTTTAGATGTTTTTAAAAGTGAAATAATTAGTTGGGGGTAAGTTGAAAAGATTTTTAATATTGTGATTTACATTAGTAAATAAATAAATATTATATTATCAATAACAGCGAATTAAAGGAATAGCATGATGAATATTATGTGCAATTCAAAAATAAATAGAAAATATTTAAGAAATAGAAGAGCATTAAATTAAAAATTATACAAAAGCAAGATCATAGATGTGGTGTCACTTTGAAATTATAATATCACTGTTTTATAATTAATGCAATTTTACAATAAACAATAGTAGTGAGAAAATATTAAAAATAATAACAAATATATAATACATATAAATTAAAGAGTATTTACGAATATGTATACAGTATTTACAAATATGTATACAGACAAAATGTGCATATATATTCGTATCTATTTGTATTTTAATTAATATTGTCATTTTATTTTGTTTTTTATTTGGTTTTATTTATTAATATTTTAGATTTTGGTATTTTAATTTATTTATATTTTGTTCTGATATTCTTATTTATTTTATGCATTCCATTTTTATGTCTTATTATTTATTTTACATTATTTTATTTATACTGTTTTATTTATTAAAATTATTGTAGCTCTGAAGAAGACTGCAGGACAGTTGAAACTTCTGTTTATATATAAAAGTTTGCAATAATGTGTTTTAGCAAGGAGGATAATTGTACTTACAACAAATAATCAAAATAAAGAAAACTTATAGTGGCTATGTAAAAATAATGAAGCTATGGTTCTCGATAGAGTGAACATGATAGACTAATATCACAGTTTCAGCATTGTAGAACCATCCATAGGCCTAATGCAAAAATAGTGAAACATCAAA
Source organism: Epiperipatus broadwayi (assembly GCA_028023455.1). Lineage (NCBI taxonomy): Eukaryota > Metazoa > Onychophora > Udeonychophora > Euonychophora > Peripatidae > Epiperipatus > Epiperipatus broadwayi. The sequence continues at coordinate 8,672,330 of JAQFVV010000039.1, forward strand.
TTTACAGCTAACAGTTATTTAAAAACATAAATGCTTGGGCTTAAAAATACCTTATGATGTGTATGTTTTTCAATATTCACCAAATGATGTGCCTTTTGATTTATACCTTTTTAATTTAGTAAGGAATTGCTTTTGTTTAAAATAGTGGATGATGTAAACAACCTTTTCATTTCTTTTATTTAACACACATTTTTTGGATAGATTAGTGAGTTATTTTATTTGATAGACATTTTGTGTGCAAACTGTCTTTTGCTTTTTTTTTTTTGCAAAATATACTTCTGTCCATAAATTCAATAAATAATGCAGACATTGTAAATTGAATAATAAATGCTGACATTTCTCATAGATTTGAATTTCTGCATACATTTTCTTTATTATTGATATATTTATTTGCTAAATAATTGATACTGTTTGCTAAATAAATTATTTTTATTGCAAAATACAAGTATATGAGTTTTTTAATTTGAATTTTATTAATTAGGCAATTAGTTTTTTTTTTGCTCAGTAATAAGTACTAAGTAGTTCAATGAAGCAGGTTGACTATACACTATATTAGTACCAAAATTACCTATTTAATCAGAAAGTAGATATCTTGTTACTTTAAGACAGTTTAAGTCGCATTAAATGGGAGGGGGGTAAAATTAAAGATTGAGATTGGCCTTTGCCTGAAATTTTGAAATGTTGGCATAATAGTACAAACTTGGTGATGGAAAACATCATCCTCAACCTCATGTTAATAAGTCAAATTTAAATATACAATGAATTTAACAAATATGAGCAATGAGAGATCAAGCAAGAACTAATTATAAGTTCACCCAGCATTATAGAGAATAATAATAATTAAATCATCTTTATGAGTGATCAACAATAAAAAAAATCAACAGTCAACCTTGTGACTGGATTTGAAAGTGGTCCACTATAGATCAGGCTAATTATTTAGCCCTTGCCAAACTTGGAGCAGATTAAATAAATAATAATTTTTATGCCCAAACTTAAGTGCTAATCTATCAGAATATAACAATTAAAAAATAATGCTGAGGTACTAAAACATGCTGATCATCATCTTAGCATTAATTTACTGGCCAACTATAAACTTAATTTCTAACAATAAAAACTAAATAAAATGTAGTGCATGTTAAAAGATATCTCTCTGTGCCAACCAGGATCATCATCATCATCTGGATGTCCATAACCCTAAACATAAACCCCAGTTCATATAACTAATCATTATGCTTGAATCCAGCCCAGGGAGCAAGTGCTCTATAACTGTTACTTTGAACAAGTCTGTTGAGTACACTATAAATACAGCAGTCTGATTTTTATGAGAATAATACAAAATAAAATATGTTATTACATTGTAATTTATGTATGCCTCAATAGGTTTACATAAAACACACATGTATAAGCATTCACATGTGCTGTATAATAATTTAAAATTAACATCTTTGAATTGCCATAAACCAATAATGAAAATTTATTTTTATAATACATAATAAATTTAACATATATGTGTTTGATGACTGATTTCAATTTATATTTGGGGCTACCTGACATATTCAAATGTGTGTACCCACTGACATTTATATCCTAATGATATTTCATTAGTTAATAAATAAACTTATTAAATAAAATATTTTCATTACCAATTGTAATTACTTCTACCGAATGACACAGTTTAAAAGATTAAAGAAAAGTTTTCTTTCTTTGAAAAATCCTGCATAAAAGTTTCTTTTCCTTTTTTTTATTATTTACTTTTAATTGTAAACATCTTTAAAAAAAGATTACTAGAAAATGCTTTTTAAAACTCTCATTTTTCTCTTCAATATTTAATTAATCAAAACTGGAATAAATCCTTTCTAAATGTTAATGGAAAGAAATCGTCTGGAGACAAATATCATTTATTTTAGCAAACTTCTTTACTTTTTAAGCTTGTAAATTAGAGATTTTAATTATGTAGTTAATTATTTAAAATAATATTTCAATAAATTATTTTTTACTCATTACTAATCTCTGTTCATGAAGTATGTCTTCTGTATTCATACTGTATAATATATATAGCTATAATTTCATTTATGCTTTCTTTCATATTAGATTAATCATTCTATGTATAAAGTCATATCACAATAATCCTTCAGCAAATCGATTAGCTCTTGGTAAGCTGATCCATTCTAAAACAGTAGACTAGAATATTGACATCTTTGGGAAAGGTATAAATTAGGTATATGTTGACATCCAGTCAGTTCCATTCAGTCTATAATTTTGTAAACTTCACGCATGATGTTTAATACATAATACAGGCTATGAAGCCCAAAAAATCTGGTTTTTTCCTCCATGTGAATTCAAACTCTACTGTTGTGACATTAGCAGCAGTTGGATACACTGTCTCTTGCCTTCAGAATAGTCCTGTCATGGTGGTTTGTAATGTAATAATTTTGAACAATTTCTTTCCACGTTTTTATATTCAGTGGTGAAATTTAAAAAAAACACACCAGTGACATAAATTTTTTCTTTATCTTGACTGAAATAAAGTTAATGACTTTTTTCAATTCATATTAATTAAAACCAAATTTTTATCTCAAAGTATTTTTTAATCGTTTAAGAACATCAGAGTATATTGTACTAAATTTTATCAAAATATATTATACAAGCTTTAATTTAAAAAAAAAAACTTTCTTAATCTAATTAAAAATAGATAGCGAAATTTTATAATTACCAGTATATCTATTGCAACATAAAACCATATTTGTTTAATTATCAAAATCAGAATAAAACATTAAATAGACCTTTTTAAATGTTTAATTTATAAAAATTTTTTTAATTCAAAATTATTATTTAACATCTTTAACTGCTATTCCAATGTTAGTATAGAAAATGTCTACAAAAAAATTTGTTTATATTTATTTTTACTTTTCCTTTCAACTTTATGTATATGTGCATACACACTGCACTACTTAACTGACAACTAGATGTTATGATGGCTGTCTGAATAGTGATCAAACCATAAACACATGACAGAGAATTTTACAAGAAAAGGGCGGTCCACCCGTTTCTCTACTTGTTTTTCTATATATCTAAGCCAGTCTGAAGCATTTAGTGTTTGAAAGCGTGAAGCTTTAAATATCTTCACATTTAACTCACTGATTCTAAATTACAAACATACAGCACAAAATCCTACGATTTACTACACAGTAGTTTTTAGATGTTATAAATTGCAGTAACGTATGTAAATAATATTTATTTTATAAAGCACAGACAGTTGAAATTAAATTGAAAGGCTGCTAGAAAGACAAGTAGAGAAGAGGATGGACTGCCCTTTTCTTGTAAAATTCTCTGTCATCTGTTTATGGTTTGATCACTATTCAGACAGCCATCATAAGATCTGATTGGCTGTCAGATAAGTATTATAATTATAATAAGCGTGAGAGGTTTGCAGCCTTTCAATTTAATTTCATCTGTCTGTGCTTTATAAAATAAATATTATTTACATACGTTACTGCAATTTATAACATCTAAAAACTACTGCGTAGTAAATCGTAGGATTTTGTGCTGTATGTTTGTAATTTAGACTCAGTAAGTTAAATGTGAAGATATTTAAAGCTTCATGCTTTCAAACCTAAATGCTTCAGACTGGATTAGATATATAGAAAGACAACTAGAGAAGAGAATGAACTGCCCTTTTCTTGTAAAATTCTCTGTCATGTGCTTACGGTTTGATTGCTATTCAGACAGCTATCATAACATCTGATTGGCTGTCAGATAAGTATTATAATTATAATAAGCGTGAGAGGTTTGCAGCCTTTCAATTTAATTTCAACTGTCTGCGCTTTATAAAATAAATATTATTTACTATACTACTATGTTATTGTATGCCATGAGGCAAATAACCGTCTCAATATATTATATGTGGTAATATGTTGGACTATTTCGATCGTCTATCTTTAAATATTGAATATATAAAAAAATATAAACTTTATTTAAATTTTTTCAATACAAAAAGCTTGTTAGTAATAACACACTAATAGACAACACAGATTAGTAATGACACAATGTTTCAAGTAGTACTATTCTCCAGTCTTCTTCAATTATTGTTGGCCTGGCCAGTGTTAGTATTCGCATAGGAGTCAAACTCACACCTTTAGATTCTCGAATATTGAATTTAAGGCAAACACTCTAACCAACTGAGTTAATTCTGTCAAAGGTATTAGATAGTAGGAATTCCATATATTTATATATGAGGGTTGATTCAAATCCTCCTGAGTTCATCAATTTTTTTATTATTATTAATTTTTTGTAAGAGCAATGTTAATTAGAGGCTTCCATACATTGTGTATCGACACACTGCATTGACTTATAGGATTATTTTGAGCAACTTTCTTGAATTTTCTTCTATGCATCATTTCCTCTCTATCCAATATTTTTATATTTCCCCAATAAAACATATGGTTATTAGTACATAAAAGGTCCACTACTATAGTCATGTCTGTTTCTTCTCTTTAAACTTTTAGTTTGTGTTCTTTCAATTGCTGGTCAACAGGGTGACAGGTCTCAAATCAATATACTTCCTTCCACGGGATTCACATGGTATTTGATAGATGCATTCCAGTTTAGATTTGGTAGAAGTAAGAATTCCTCGAGGTATGGTATAGCTTTGGAAAACTGTTCTAATGTTATATTGACTGCAGATTTTTTAAAACTTGTCTGCCATTCCTGGTATGTATGGATACACTACAGTACCAATAATTTTTTTTTTCTTTTGGTGTCTCTTTTTATTGTCTATTAAAGATTTTCTTGATGAATGCTGATGGTTTGTTCTATGTGAATCTTTTCCATTTTCCAAATCACTGATTTCTGAACAAACTTCCTTTGCTCTCTTCTATAGCGATAGTATAATTCCATATTTAGTGCTTCTGGTATGATTGGATGTATATGCCAAGTACTTGCTAGTGTGTGTTGGTTTCCTATATATTGTTGTTTTTACTTCGTCTTGAGGGAATCTTATCACAAGAATATCTAAGAATTCCAATTTTGTTCTTGTTCTGATTCCATTGTAAATTTAATTGAAGGAAATATGTTTAATTGGGAAATTACAAAAATATTGAATAGAAAGGAAAAAATACATAGAAGAAAATTCAAGGAAGTTGCTCATGTGACAATGGCAAATAATTGTATATGTCAAACCAGTGTGGCAATACATAATCTATGGAAGCCTCTAATTAATAATAAAAAAAATTGAAGGACTTGGGAGGATTTGAGCCAACCCTCATATATGAATATATGAAATTTCTTCTATCTGTTGCCTTTGACAGAATAGCTCATTTGGCTAGAGTGCTTTAACTTAGATATTCGAGAATCTAAAGGTGTGAGTTTGCCTCCTATGCTAATACTATCACTGGTCAGGCTAGCAACACCTGAAGAAGAGTGGAGAATAATACTACTACAAATTTTGCGTTATTACTAACTTGTGTTGTCTATTTGTCTATTATTACTAACAAGTTGTTTGTATTTGAAAAGTTTAAGTAGTTTAAAATTTTCTATACATTCAATATTGATAAATGATGGAAATAGTTCAACATATCATATAGCGAGTGGTCGATTTGATTTTGAGAATAATTTTCTCTTCAATTTTAAATAATTTAAGTGAACTTTAATTAATCACTTTTTCTCAACAGATTTTTTTTTATGGTTCTAAATTAGATCTTAGATGTAAAAAAAAAAAAAAAATTGAAAGTAATTCATTATCAAATAAATTGTAAGAATACTTTTTAAAGATTATTTTAAATACAATCTAAATATTTTAATTGATTATTTATAATGGGAATTTATAAAAATTCAATTGCCGGAACATTATCCCGATACAGATCAAATCGATTATAATGTACATAATAGAATTTCTATGTTATTTCAAATTTTAAAAAATATATATTAATAAAATCATGATTTTGTCAACACTTGATGTGATAAAATAACAACTTGAGGTAAGATGGAATTAAGAAAAATAATGTATTTTTAAAGCAATGGTCAACGCAAGAGGTACAAATGATGACTGGAGATTTCACTGCATTCAGAAGTCAGATTGCGCTGACCTGTGTTGTACTTTTAATACCTATTCATGGAACAAACAATTGCGAATATGTTCGTAAGAACATTCGCAAGCAAGATATGTCAAGAATTGTTTAAATAAACTTGGCAACCACCATTCCCGTTTTGTTATCTCAGTGCCGTTCTATTTCATCATATAAAATATTTTTTTTATCTGATAAACTACAATTGATATAATTAAAGATGGAGATTATTTAAAAGTTCATTTAAATGATTCTTTGGAAATCTAGTTCGTGAATTATCTTAATTACATATCCGACTTGTTTGTTTTATAAATGGTTTAGATTATCACGACATATTTGATAAAGCGTAAAATAATTTACGTGCTGATTAAAAGTCATTTTATTTTTACAAGTACGAAATCAACATTTCATTTGCTATCTCTTTTCATTTATATAATTCATTTAAGTGATAAAGGGTGTATTTACACAGGGCTGACTACAGATGTAATATAGAGAAGGGAAATAAACCTTCAGTCATGTGTTTTTTTATGAATTTACACACTCCCTTAAGCATCAGTTTAAAAAGCATAAGTGGACCATTTATGCATAGAGCTTATCATTATATAATCCAATTTTTGCTCATCATGCTGAAATCAGGGTTTAACTTATTGTGTGCCCGATATATAATTTGACGGATTAATTGTATAAAATTATTCATTCTTACAACAGGAAAAAAATAGAATCCCATTTTTAACCATCTACAATTAGAAATAAATATTGAATTTTGAATATACTCTAATAATTAGAGGGCTGACTATGTATGTAATATTTTTGTAAAATAGCTTACATTGAATGTGTATGAAAGTTATTTCTGAATATATATATTTACAATTATTATTAATGGAGAAGAGCATTCTTCGTCTGAATACCTAGGAATAAGAAGAATCATTAGAAAAGGCTTGAAATGAATGGGTGAACAAAGGAAATTATTTAGATTATGGAAAAGGAACGTATGTGTTATATTTTCTCGTAGTCTCTTGTCACAGCCTTCGTCCTGCAATCGCCTGGCAATGGTTGAAATTAACGAATGGTGATGTGATATAATATTTGATTGAAATGATTTTTTAAGTAGGCATAGCTTTATATACAAAATGATACTTATGGATTTATACTATTTGATATGTCATTATAAAAGTTTATATTCATGAATACTGATTTTGATTTTTGAGTTGCAAATAAAAATAGTTAGGTCAGAATCATGATTTAATCCTTGGATCAAGGTAATTCTTGACAGGATTACAAGAGATTAAAACTTCCCAGGAAAAAAACATTTTTGAATCTAATATTGGAGGATGATATAAAAATTGTTTGGTTTAATGTGAAAAGAAAAATGTGGTGACAAACTAAATTTTGTTTAATTATAATATAGCTTTTTGTAGGTTTTAAAAAAATAGCTTCAGCTTTTAATAATTAAATTCTAATCAGAAAAAGAAATGCACATTAAATCAAATCAATCTAAATGAACTTTGAAGAATTAAAACAGGCAAAACTCTCTATATATATTGCCACTCAGTGCAAACCAGAGTAATCAATGGATGCCAGAAGACTTGTGCATGAAATCCCCATCTAGTGCCTACTCATCCAATATTCCCAGACTAGTTTCTGGCTTGTAGCCTTTGTCAGTGAGCAGTTATAAGCAAGCATAAGAAATGGTGATCATGTGATGTTTAATGATTTTTCTTGTATGTAATTTCTTCAGTTGGGTTAATAAAATGTGTAATAATGATAATATTGAATGGTTAATTGTTCAGGAGATCATATGATTTTTTGAGCACAGGAGTAACAGGTTGAACTTTGATCCAGACACTTTTACTTCTTGAATCTATATCTCTACCACTGCATTCAATCTTACAGGGCATTCAAATGTGGGATTGTATGTATTAGAGGTCAGATTTTGATTTCCTCTCATAAACTTTCAAATGAAATGCATTAATCATATCAGTATTTTGATCACGAACTATATACACTTTCGCTATTTGTGACTGTTTTTCATAAACATACTACGTTCTCCAATGTGTCGAGTGAGGAAGGAACCGCTTGCCATGAATGTATGGATATGTATAAATCGTGTATTTTCATGTTCTTTATTTAAATAACCTATGATTTAACTTTTTTCTTAAAATGAATTTGATATAGTTTAATAATTTTTATATAACCATGAGCAATCGTTTGAAAATCGTTATATTATTTCGCAAACATATAATATTATACAATCCTAATTTATGTAAAATAAAATTTACAGTTTGTGTATTTCATGTGCATATTAATATTTTTAAAAAAAACTATTTTTCATATCTTTTATCTTTTTTTAAAGTTTTATCTAATCCCTTTGAACTTTTTTTTTTAAAAATATATATACTGTATTCATTTTTTTTACTTATAATTTATGTATATATTTTTTATAATGTTGTATGATATTTACCGGCTTCTTTATCCTATCTGATTAAATTCAATAACTTCCTCTATTATCAGTAATACTGACTAAGTAATCTTATTTAAAATTTATTACTGAATATATTATGACTTTTATAAATAAATAACTATAAAAAGGAAAAAAATAAAATAAAGATCTGTTATGATTTAATTTTAAATTATTATTATTATTGATTTTCAGTGATTAAAAATACTTATAGTCAGCCTATTTTTAAAAAAAATATCTTCTTAATTAAATTGTTCTCAATTTCACTGTTATTTACTTCCTCAAATTAAGAATAATTTATGTAGATAAATTAGGAATTAGCAGTGACCTCTCTGTTTCGTTGATAATTTTATCAATATTTTTCTTTATCAGCTTCCTCTTTTCTTTCACTTGCTGCAATCTCAGTTTAAATGTTATTAAGTATATCGTTTCTGTAAATGTATATTTCCATCCCTCTTATCAAATATTTCCTGAAAGTCCTCCGTTTAAATTTACTTGTGTACAGATTACCTTCAGGATGTTTCTTGGCATATAAAATATATGTATATAATCTATAAATTTAAATAAAATTTAATGATGAGAACATTGGACATAGCTACTCATAAAATATCTTTTATATATTTTATTTTTTCATATGTCAAATGCGTTGACCGGGAAGCGAACCCGGGGCAGATGGTTGGAAGGCAGCTATGCTAACCGCTAGGCCATTAACGCTTGACACCCTTTATATATTTTATTAGATAGGATCTAACACAGACGTTAAGCTCCCTTTAGTCATCCATTCCATCTTATATAACTGATACACATGACCACATGCACGCGAAAAAGATAAATGATCTCCAATATATATATATTTCGTGAGGAATCAGCACTCATTAGTTGGTCCGGATCATCATCTCCCACACATTTATATAATCGACACTCGGTTTATATTAAATTAGCAAATCTTCAAACTTTAATAGATAGGTTTCAATCCTCTCCACAGCCTTCAATATCATTGAAAATCTGATGATGGAATTCTCAAAGCCCTTAATGCTGCCAATATTATAATCGTATCCATGTTGATCTGACCTCATATATAGGACCTCATTATACTTGTATTAAAATATTACCTATTCGGCTTATATTCTGCTCATCTCTTTTCAGTATATTTAAGTGGACATATTGAGATCCTACATATGGACAGTAATATTGACTTAAAAGTCAACATGGGTACGACAAATAATATTGACATCAACATGGATGGCTGAAGAGTTGGAGAGTGGAGAGGATTGAAGCATATCCATTAAAGTTTGTAGATTCGCTATCTTAATATAAACCAAGCACTGATTATATATGTATTGGGAGATGATGATCTGGACCAATTGACGAATGCTGGTTCAGCATGAAATATGTATATTGGAGATTATTTATCCTTTTCACGTGTACGTGGTCATGCGTATCGTTTCATATAAGATGGAATAGATAACTGAAGGGATCTTGAAAGTTTGTATTCAAATCCCCATCTAATTATATCTAAAGCTTAAGTTTATACATAATACTTATATTCAAATATTATATAAACTGTGCTTTTATTTATAAATTAGTTGTTTAGTTTTCTTAATATTATTTTTATCCCCCTCCCCCCTTTCTTTTATATATATATTTATTGTATGAACTAATGTTTTCAATATATTTAAATTAATACGGTTGTATCAATTCACTTATTAAACTGAAGTAAAAAAGGACATTTACAAAAACGATTTAACATGAATTATTTCTTGAACATATAAAGTAATTTAAGAATACTAGATGGCAGTACGAACGGGTTACTAAAGAACCTTTACTGTACTTTGTATTTTTTTTTTGAAAAAGTATCTTTCTATATATAAAAAGTCATGTTTATATTTAAGTTTTTTTTTTTAACGACAATAAAATATGCTTGACTTCAAGAAGAAGCATTTTTAAAAAAAATATACGGTAGAATAAATTTTGAGGAAACAAAGAAAATGAAATAGCAAATAAAAAATCGTACTTTTTTCTCATGTGTCATAGCATCGGCTGGGAGGCGAACTCACAACCGTCTGCAGCCAACTACCTGCTTGCAAGGCGGCTGCGATGACCTCTCAGCTAACAACAAAATCGTACTTGTTTTTAAGTAAAAAATAAATTGTAGAAGTTTAAAGAAATGGAGAAAATGATATATAAAATAAAATATAATTAAAGTCACCTTGCCTCATTCCCCCTTTCCTTTCTTTTAGTCAATTTGCTCATAAATCAGTTGATGCTACATAATTGTTAATTTAAACACCATTGCCCAAAATTTTAGATCCCAAATCAGGGAAGGAAATGAAGTTGGAAGAGATAAAATTTAACATTTATTTTTAAAGAAGCAAGAAAATGATAAAAGTTTATAGAGTTGGAGAAAATGGTATGAAATGCAGTAAAAATCTTTTTTAAAATGCTTTTATTTAACTTAAAAATTTTGTTTGTTTGTCTGGGTTAATCTTATAACTGACCAATCTTATTACCATCTTTTAATATACATATTAGATCTGTCATGACGAAAGCGAAAGTCGACAGCACAAACCTATATCTAAATAAATAAAATGTAAAAAGATAGTATAATTAGCATTTTATGTGAATATTAGATACTTTTCCAAGCAGAAAAAGTTTTTACTCAAAATGTTGGTTTCTCTGCTCATTTTACATTTTAAAGAAGGAACTTAAATTTTTATCAAATGATTTTTTGTCTCTAAATTTTGTATATGTTTGTAAAATGCAATATGACAATAAAATATTTAAGGATTGTCCGATCAGTTGTTTAGTCTAACAGTGTTGGTCAGTCAAAATTTAAAACACATGATATTGGTTGTCAGTGATACACATTAGATAGTGATATATTTTTTAAAATATGCTTTTAGTGAATTTCATAACTAATTCACCAAAAATAAATGTTGACATCTTAATTTCTCTTGATTGTGTAACTAAAATTTGCTTTTTTCAAAACACTGCTTTCATAAACAAGCTAGAAATATCCAGAGACAGATTAATCAGTAAGTGGACTATGCAGCCGGGTAGGGTCCCAGAATACTAAGGAATCCTGAAGTCTTAAAATGTCTTTTCATTAGGATTTGAGGAAAATTATGTTGTTTGGTATACAATCAACTCTCCTATAACGTGAATATTTTTTGATTGGAATATATCAATAGAAGAAAAAAAGAACGTGATAAAAAAGTTTAAGAATATTTACAAAAATGACCTTGATGTTTGTAATTTTGAAGATGAATTTCACCATTTTTTAATATTTCTAAAAGAAAATGAGTACATCACAAAAACCACATCAGACATCTACTGAGCCACCAAAGAAATGTCTTGCACATTTCCAAATGTTGAAATTTTGTTTTTAACAATTACCTTATCTAATGCGTCAGGAGAAAGATCATTTTCTGTTTTAAAGTGTGCAAAAAAATATTTAAGGAGTATTATGGGAGAAGAAAGATTAAATAATATGGCCATTCTGTATAAAGAACAGAAAATTTTAAGCCAAATTGACACTATAAAAATAATTGACGAATTTACAAGAAATAAAGCAGGATGGAAATTCATATAAAAATATGTTTTTTTAATAAATTCATTTAATGTGTTATGGTATGAAATTTTTGATTACTTTTCTTTTTTGTTAATAATTTAATGAGAAATTTTCTTGAAAATTTTTTTTTCTGAGTTTGAGGGCCCCAAAATTGTTACCACTTAGAGCCCCCACTTGGCTTGGATCTGCCTCTGAAATACCATGACACTGTCTATACTGTTTTTAAATTTAAGTATGAATAATTACAAAAAGGATGTTGCGCTATCAAATTTTGCATCTTTTCTTTAGCTATGTAATTCTATAAGTAGCGTTACTTCATTTCCCAAGAAAAGATTAAATTTTATTTCACAATTTAACTAATTACGCGCTGAGCGATGCTTTTAACCCGGGAGATCACAGTCATAGTGGTCAAAGTTGTTATTAAATATATGAAGAATAAAAAAATCATATAAAATATTTTATAAAAAACACTTTATAAATAATACACTAAAATCCAAAAACATTTGTTTTTCTTCATTCACAATTTGGGTGTTACTTAATTGAAAATAAAAGTGTAGGACATCTTATAAATTAACTAATTCAATCACTATGGATGCTCTGTTCTCTTATTTCCAATTAAATATAACAACTCAAATTGAAATTTTTTTTTTTTTTTAAGTGTCATAGCATCGGCCGGGACGTGAACCCGCAACCCGGGCAATTGCCTGCAAGTGCAAGTAGTCTCGCTGACTTCTCGATCACCAATGCAAGACAACTCAAATTGGAGTTGAAGAAAAAAAATGTTTGTTTTTAATGCATAAGTAAATAAAAGCGCTTTTCGTAAAATATTTTATGTTTATTATTAATTATTTTACATTATTTTCTAGCAACTTTAATGTCTTGTGGATATATGATTAAATACTTTTATCAATTTAGATAAAACGTGAGAATTTTTCAGGTATCAATCAGGCTTATGATTAAATACTTTTATCAATTTAGATAAAACGTGAGAATTTTTCAGGTATCAATCAGGCTTAGGTTGTTTTGTTTTAAGTAACTGTCTCATATCAATATAGATAGATATCCATCCCATATTTGTCAGCAAATGGTTATCTTTTTTACTCAAAAAATAAAACAAGGAGGGAAAACCATATCCATTTCCCCTCAGTTCCAAACCTGATTGGTAATATCTTTTCCCTTGCTGTTTTACTATGAGGATTGTTGGGGGGGGGGGGGGATGTCTTTTACACTGCAGTAGGCTTTTTAAAAGTTGTCTTATCATTTAATTTTTATTTTATTTTATAAGAATTGTGGATAATTAAAATTATTTTAATCAGGTCTACAACTATTTATCTTCGAGTAAAGATATTATTAAAATATTGAATAAAGTGACTGATATATGCAAACATTATATTAATTTGCATATTGTTAAATGTAATTTATGGATGATTATAATTTGTATTTTTTGAATTAATATTTCTTAGATTTTCTTGATGTTTACATTTTGTATCTTTGAAACTATTTGAAGTAGCGCTGTCTATCAAACTATTTTATCTTTAATAGAATTTATAATCTTCATTAAATAAAATTAGATCTGACAAAATATATTTGAGATACATTATTGAGACAGTTTACAAGCAAGATTCCCAAAATTTCATTTAAATAACACCCATCTTTTATTACATACATGTCAACCTTTTTTTATTCGTAAAAATCTTTTATCTAACAAAATCAATTAGCATTGATATAACAAAAGTTGGGTGTTCTTTGCAAGTTTATTTCAATGATTCTTTGGAAATTACGCTTGTAAAATAACGTCCACATTTTTTTATATCAATGCCAATCTCTTTTATTAGATAAAAGAAACAGGCACTATTTACAGGTTTATTTAAATGATACTTAGGAAGTTTTGATTGTAAATCATCTTAGTAGAATATTTGGGCTTGTTTGTTCCAGGATATAGGTTTATAAAGTATATTTATACACGTCTTTGAGGACAAACAATAAGAACATTGGAATTATATTGCTGAATATGAGTGAGGTCACTATTTACATTAATAACTACTTGTGTAATCTATGAGAGGCCCAAAATATTTAAGGTGGAAAATTGTAAAGATTGTAGTCAATACATAACATGTCCCAAAATCACTATTTTAATATGTGGGCTGTGGGAATTGGATTCTTATCTTCTTGGAAGATGATTCTGTGTTCCGAAACAGTGACTATATTGTGTTGAGAACCTGTTTCCCTGAAATGATCTATTAGTCTGAAGTTGTGATAAGTTTATACATGTAATGATTGAATCAAGAGAATGCTGTGTTGAGGTGTTGGAAATCATGAATTTTACTGCTATATGTCATGAGAGACAAGGGAAGTCTGTATTAAATATTTTTCAATGGATTCCAGACATAAACTTGTGGGTGGAAAATATGGACAGTAATTTGCTGATCACATGATGTGCTTCCAGTCATACATTGTTTGACCAGTAGTAGAGCTCTTAAGTCAAATGACAGCTTACACTTGTGAAGCTCGTAATAAATTATTTCGATAAACCATTGAAATGTTCAGACGTATTGAATTTAGGGGTAGTTCAATTCACCGGTGCTTTTATTTTTCAACTATAGTTTATCAGTCCTTTCAGTGAACATTAATTTTTCACTGCAAATGGATCTAACAGATTTCTATATTTAACCCCATGGAAATCACGAAGTCAAAGTAAAAATTGCACTAGAGATGGCATATATCAGAAAAATACATTTCTCAATATGACCATTAAAACATCACATGATCCACTAATTTTGTATGCTTACACATGCTGTTAATAAGAGTACCAAACTCTCCATATAGTAGTGTCACCAAGTGCAAGTCTTCATAATCAAAGGATGCAGAACAGTTTGTGCATGAAATCTCTATCTAGTGCCTAGTCATTCAACATTTCCAGACTAGTTTCTAGTTTGTGGCTTTCAACAGTGAGGAATTTTGGATTTTAGAGCACTGCACCCAGCCGTCACCTTTTACATATTTGGTTAATTGTAAAGCTGGGGGCCCAAGATGAAAACATCATAATGTTTCCAACCCAAGCTCATTTGCTTGCATAGTCATATAGATTTGAACTGAATTCCTGTGATGTTTTGATGGTTTATACCTTTCCTGCCTATAGTTATAATGGTGACTGTGGTTTTTGATAAACCAAAGATACCAAAGTGTATAGATGCTGAACTGAGTTCGGATCTATATGACTATACAAGTGAATGAGCTTGGGTTGGAAACTTTAATCTTGGGCTCCTAGTTTTACAGTTAACCAAATAGGTAAAAGGTGACTGTTGAAGGGTTGCATTAGATCCTAAGATCTAGGTGCAATGCTTTTAAATCTAAGGCTCCTCACTGATGGAAGTCACAAGTTAGAAACTATTCTAGTAATGTTGAATGAGTAGGCACTAGATAGGGATTTTATTCACAAACCTTCCTGCATCCATTGATTATGAAGGCTTGCACTTGGTGACACTACTATATGGAGATTTTGGTACTTTTATTAACAGCATGGGTAAGTATATGAAATGGTGATCAAGTGATGTTTTGAGATTTTTATACCTATCCTGTCCATAGAATAATGGTGACTGTGGTTTCCACCAAAATGTATAGATGGTGAGTTCAGATCTATATGACTATACAAGCGAATTGATTTGGAAACATGATGTTTTCATCTTGGGATCCTAGCTTTATAGTTAGGTAGCAGCTAGAGGATTGCATTAGATCCTAAGATCTAGTGCAGTGCTCTCAAATCTAAGGTTCTTCACTGATGAAAGCCACAAGCTAGCAACTGGTCTGGAGATGTTAGATGAGTTGGCACTAGATAGGGATTTTATGCACAAACCTTCCTGCATCCATTGATTATGAAGGCTTGCACTTTGGTGGAACTGCTGTAAGGAGATTTTATTACATTTCTTAATAGGTCATGTTGGAATACAAAACTCTGCAAATTTGGTTTCATTATATTTATGCAATAAAACATATGGTTTTATATTTACTTTCAGTCATAATTTAGAAATTACTAAATAAAGTAATATTACAGCAATGGTTTATAATTTATTTTGGCCATGAATATGAGGGGAAAACCTTGAAGTACTAGGTCTAAATTAATTTAATTTAATTGTTTTTGTTACTACTGATAGATTTTTCTTCAGTGTGTTAAAGCGCTTTTATATACTAAACAAAGAATTACAGAAATATAAAGACCGTAATCAAAAATTTGCATTAGCATTTGTGTATTTCTAAGAGATATAGTCATTGTGAGTATATATATATGGTGAAGTACAGGGAGAGGGTTTAAAACACTCCAAATTTGCATTTATTATATTTAAATTATAAAATATATGCTTTTCCAACTGCAATCCAGAAATTATCTTCACAACTGCATTAACGCTAACTTTATAGGTCATGATAGCTCTCAGATGCAATTTACTATCAAATATCACATATTCTTAAAGAACATATAACCAAATTGATTTCTTAAATGTTATGGATTCATATTGGTCACATGTAAATACACAGTCATGATCTTAAATGTATACAACCGATATATGTAATTAAGAAAAAAAGTTTGCCTGCATCTCACTGATTAACCATGACTCCTAGATGATTAATGAATGCAGTCATTCCTTTAGAGATTATCCATCTTGAATTGTAGTGATCCTGCCATGTCTATGAAATTTAATTTAGACTTAAACAGATTCTTATAACTGCAGATGTTGCTGAATGTAACATATAGCTCTGTATATTTGCCAGAAATTTTACAATTAATCTGCATGCAGCTATGAGTATGAAGCCATGGAGCTTTGAAAGCGCTAATCGTTAAATAGATTATTAATAAATATAACTTCTCTAACAAGCATTAAAAGTGCATAATTATTGATATTAGATAATCATATTCAAATTCTTATATGAGGAATTTCATAGCATAGTTAGTTAGAGCACTGTACAACAAACTTTGATCTAGAATTTGAATCCTATCCAGAAAACAAGTAGGATTAGAATTTTTTTTTCAGCTTAATGGTCTATCATCAACCTAGGTAGTAAACCAATACTGGTTGATAAATGACTATCTAGCCATTCTTAGTTTAAAATTAAAAAAAAAACCCTTGTGATGATGTAGTCATCACTTCTTGTGGGGGTGTTCATATTTCTATGGTTCCTGAGTCTATTGTTACTTTTAAAATTAATATACTGGCTTTATCGACTTTCTAATGCTAAAAATATTGCAATAGCCACTGCAAAACTTACTTTTGGAGTAGTTTTTTTCTCTCTAATTGAAGTCGGACTGGCTATATTAATGTTAAAAATATGATGGCAGACACATGTTCCATATTAAAGTATTATATATGTTTTATTATTATTATATGTTTTTTATTATACTTTCATATACTTAATTTATTTTCTGTGAGAAAAAAATCATTTATTAGTCAATTTTTTTTAGTGAATATATTCCCCCCCCCCCCATAATTAAAAGAAACATAACTATCATTAAAAATATACATCAATATACAAGAAATTTGTAATTATATGAACAAGATATATCATTTCCAACTTTCTTAAACACTTTATCAATACTTTTTATTTATATCAAAACTAACAGTTTTGACTGTCCTGCAGTCATCATCAAAGCTTCAATACTTAATTATGTATATAAATATGTGTATAAGTGTATTAATTACATAATTATATATTTGAATATTGTAGCTCTGATGATGACTGCAGGGCAGTCAAAACTGTTAGTTTTGATATAAATAAAGAATATTGATAAAGGGTTTAAGAAAGTTGTAAATGATATATGTTAACGTAGAAATCAATACATAGGCACAGGAAGAAGAAGAAAATTATATAACTTTCATAACAAGATGTATTTCAAATGATTAAAAAAGTCACTTTATATTTAACAAATCATGTTTAAACTAAGTTTTAGCATGATTTTCCATGATTATAATCAAATATCTTGTAATGGCATACATAAATGATAACATTTTTTCCAAGGTCAGATGCCATTCTTTTCAAGGTCAGGTTTTACGCTTAGTCTTTCGACTAAAATTAATCATATAATATCTCACTGTAAGTAACTATCCATCATCTTTTTGTTCAATGTTAAAATCATCATTTTCAGCCGTTATTGATCCACTGTAAAATAATGGTCTCAGTTTCTCTGATTCCTAGCTTCTCCTCCACAACATACTAGTAGAATTCCTTATTTCATCTATCACTGATCAAGTTATCTCTTTCTAGATCTTTACAATCTTTTTAGGATTTAGTTTAAGATTTCAAACAAATCTGCCACTCCTATAAAATGTAGTTTATTTTAATAGTAGTTATACAATCTACAAAGTAATTATTATTTTGTTCATATTTCATTTTTGCTTTCGTTGATGAAAACTTACAATTTATATTATTTAAAAAAATATTATATGCATGGAATTATTTTGATATATATGAATTTAAGCAAAAGAAAATGCAAAGCAGTGTGCTTATGTTTTTACATTTTGATTTACAAGTATCAAACTTAATCCACCCACAACTTTGATACCATCCACCTCAGATAAGTACAGTAATGATTATCACTAATCATTTCTTAAACTAGAGATTATCTCTAGCACAGGTTATAAACTTTAAATGATATAAACTTTAAATCTCAATTAAAGATTAATATATCTGATTTTTTAAATTTAAACATAGACACACATGGAGTTATCAACCTTTCTCTTTCCCATATGTAATATCTTTATAAATATATTAGCCAACCTCTACATATTCTTTTTAAAATCATACAAATAAAGATACACTTAAAGGCAAATGACCTCCAAGATGCTAGAGATAATCTCTAGTTTAGTAAAGGATTAGCGATGATCATTATTATATTTATGTGAGGTGGATGGTGTCAAAGTTGTGGATGAAGTAAGATTGACACTTGTAAATCAAAATGTAATAATTTATTATAGATAAATACTCTTCATATAATACAGATATATGAGAGATGGTGACCTGGGCCAACTGACGAGTACTGTTTCAGCACAAAATGCATTTCATTTGTCTTTTATTGTATCTTTATTTATATGATTTTAAAAAGAATATGCGGAAGTATGGAGGTTATTTAATATACTTGTGTTTTTAGCATATTGAAAAAAATTCTCTTAATTTTAATAGAAGTATCTTGAGACAAAACCAAGATAATCTAAAAATTAAAATAATTTTATTAAGCAACACACGAAAAGCATGAACAAATACTTGGATTTGCAATTTAGAGACTTTCATTGGTGTTTGTCTGTATATATGTGTGTATGCATAATAAATAGATAAATATAATTTACAAATATAGAATTGTCGTTTTTATAGAAAACAATTGCAGATTCTTGGTTGAACATTTAAAAAGATTATCTTGAAATGGATGGTTAAATTATATAATGAGTTTTATGTAAACGCAATCTGCATAACAGCTTTTGGTGCATTTTGTGTGAGGCAACTTCTCTCTTGATATCTGATGGAGGAGCAAGAAACCATTGTATAAGAATAGACTTGAGTGTACCAATAATATTTCTCTTGGGAATATTTAATAGAGTATTTCAAAAATTTAGTGTGGAGACCCCCCCTCCAAATAGGGTTACAATATTCACTAGCAGAATATGTTAATGCTAAGAAAGCTGCCCATAAAGCACTTGTATAACAATTTAAATAACACTAGCCAACCTTCCAAGATCATTACTTGTGTTAATTTTGATGTAACTCAGATAAGTAAGGAAAATAAGTTAGGCCATGAATCAAGGTCACTCCTAAATAACATTGAGTAGAATTGTGTTTCAGCCTAGGTTATGTTCAGATTATGAGATTTCCCTGTTATTTAGATGAAAAACAGCATATTGTCTTTATTGGATTAGGCATAGTAAGACTTTGATCTTTGAAAAAGCTTTCCATTTTTTAAATATAAACTTATTGGTAAACTTTTCTATTTTGTTTCAAGAAACCAAAACTATTATCAATACTGATGAATTTTCTGCATTCTGTTTTTGAACAATCGCTGATGAATATATTAAATATTTTAATTTTTATACATCTTAAATTTAGTTTTAATGTCTCTTATTGCATAAGATAATTATCATTTTGGATTGTCTCATTTTCTGACACATCACTCAGTGCATGTCACTATTTTTTTTTGCAATCTGTCTAAAAATTTCTGATATTTTTTGGCTGCAATATAAAAGGGGTTTTGCTTTTTTGAAGGAAAGAATCTCAGCAAATAAACCAAAAGTAATCTTTTTAGCCATCATATTTTTCATTATCAATTCCTATCCTATGCAACACCCACCCGAAATCTAGTTACACTCTGGCTTACAATTTTGGTTTAATGGAAGTCGCTGTATAAATATACTGGTTCATCATCATATTTTCCCATTTGTGAGTTGTAATTTCTTTAAAATAGTATATTCAAGTTGACAAATATGAGATCAAGATAGACTTCAGGCAGTTAGTAGTTTTTCCTACTTCTTAACCATTAGACATTGTTGATTTTACTAATATCCAGTTTCAAAGAGTGAATAGAAGCAATAGAGAGCTAAAGAATTAAGTGAGAATTTTTTAAAGAAATTTCTATCTGCTTTCAGTGACCATGTTTTTCACAATCTTAAATTACCTTTATTATATTTAATTCAAAGAAAATACTTTATATATAATAATTATGTACTTAACTAAATTCTTATCTTGGAGTAAAAATTGCATTAGAGTATCTAATTTTCAGTACTTTCTCTTCCTCTTTCCTTCTTTATTTTTGCTTTTTTTATATAACGTACAATACCAACATTTCCTTCTTACACTTTAAAGTAAAATATATTTATTTATTCTTTACAGTTTTGACTGTTCCTAGCAGTCTTCATCAGATCTTTTTATATGAGAAAACAGGAATTTCCCTTTTTCTCTTGTAAAAAGATCTGATGAAGACTGCTAGGAACAGTCGAAACTGTAAAGAATAAATATATTTTGCTTTAATGTGTAAGAAGAGTGAAATGTTATTGTAGATTATCTAATTATGATTTAATTTCTTACTCTATTGTCTCCAACAATAACACGTACCCATACAAAATGTAACCTTAAAATAAAATCTTAATTCTTTTTAATCTTTTTTTTTTGTAAATTAAAATGTATATGCTTTAATTAAATTATCTTTTTTTTATTGATCTATCTTAATTATATTGGATTGTACTTGAAATAATGTTAGCATTCCAGATATAGCAAGATAGATATATTAAATTATAATTTTAAATATATTTTCCTAATTCCAAATTTTTTAGTTTCTGATAAGGAAAATTAGCTGTATTGTTTTATTCTGTATTTTTCATGGGTTAATAATAAAACTGATATTAAACAAGGCAAAACTCTCTCCATACAGTAGTGCCACCCTGTCCCAACCAGAGTAATCAATGGATGCCAGAAGGCTTGTGCATAAAATCCCTATCTAGTGCCTACTCATCCAATATCCCCAGACTAGTTTCTGGCTTGTGGCCTTCGTCAGTGAGGAGCCTTGGATCTGAGAGCACTGCACCTAGATCTTAGGATCTAATGCAACCCTCCATTACCCACCTTTTTGTCTTATTAAGTACAAAACTATGAGATTGAAATTGAAAACAATAATATTTTCACTCTAAGCTCAATAGCTTATATAGTCATATGGGTCTGAACTCAGTTCAGCACCCATACATTTTGGTATCTTTGGCTCTTTAACAACCATAGCCACCACTATCATATTAGGCAGGATTGATGTTAAACCACTAAACATCACATGATCACCATCTCTTATACTAACACATAATTGTTATTAAACAAGGCAAAACTCTCTCCATATAGTAGTGCCACCCTGTGTTAACCAGAGTAATCAATGAATGCCAGAAGGCTTGTGCATAAAATCCCTATCTTGTGCCTACTCATCCAATATCCCAGACTAGTTTCTGGCTTGTGGCCTTCGTCAGTGAAAAGCCTTGGATCTGAGAGCACTGCACCTAGATCTTAGAATTACTCTGGTTGGCACAGGGTGGCACTACTGTATGGAGAGGGTTTTGGCTTGTTTAATAACAATTATGTGCTAGTATAAGAGATGGCGATCATGTGATGCTTAGTGGTTTAACACCGATCCTGTGTAATAGGATAGTAGTGGCTATGGTTGTTAAAGAGCCAAAGACACCAAAATGTATGGTTGCTAAACTGAGTTTAGACCCATATGACTATATAAGCTTTTGAGCTTAGATTGAAAATATTATTGTGTTTTCAATTTTAATCTCATAGTTTTGTAGTTAAGTAGAGATAAAAGGTGGCTGCTGGAGGGATGCATTAGATCCTAAGATCTAGGTGCAATGCTCTCAGATCCAAGGCTCCTCATTGATGAAGGTCACAAACCAGAAACTAGTCTGGGGATATTGGATGAGTAGGCACTAGATAGGGATTTTATGCACAGGCCTTCTGGCATCCATTGATTACTCTGGTTGGCACAGAGTGGCACTACTGTATGGAGAGAGTTTTGCCTTGTTTAATAACAATTATGTGCTAGTATAAGAGATGGTGATCATGTGATGTTTATTAATAAAACTGACTAGTTATTATTTTTAAATATTTGTCGCAAAATATTTTTTTTTGTTTAATAACTTAGAAATATAATGCTGCCATCCAGCCTCACAATTGTTTAACTAGTTCTATCTTCTATGTAAGATCATGACATTGATTATTTCAGTATTCTATTTTGATATATGTAATACTATTTATGGGTTTATTCTATTTTGATATTTTTTACGATTTGGATGAAGCTATAGATAATATTATGGCTTGTCAAATATGAACACTTTAAAAAAAAGCAATAAAGCATTTCTATTAATAGTAATTAAAATAATTATAAGGTTAAATGGTATTTGGTCCCCCACATGGCAAATTGATCACAATAGGTCCATTCAGTAGATCAAACTGATTTTTTTTTTTAATTTTACATTACTCAAATTGAAGCTTGAAGTATTAAGAAATCTCTCACTGTTTAGTACATAGAAGATTCCCAAAGAATTAGTTTAATTTTATAATTTTCTTAATTTGCCCTTTTTTTAAAGCTACAAAAAGTATTTAATATATATTTTAGGTGATGGTAAAGTTTTCATCTGGGGAGGCGGTAGTGAAGGTCAACTAGGACTAGGACCAGTCACCGAATCTCTTATTCCAACCATTTTACCTCTTACTAGGAAGGTCATATGTATTGCATGTGGATATTACCACACAGCGCTTGTTTGTGGTAAGTTTGTATTATTATTTCTACCACCATCATCACATTATTATTGTTGCTGATGTTGTCATTGTTATTGTTCAATATACTACATTGTCGTTCAGGTATATAAATCTTAGGGAAAACACAAAATATTCTCACTTCTCCTATAGTGACAGATGCACTAATTCTTTTTCCGATTGCTCTTTTCTACAAAGTGATATCGGACAAGTGCTTCATTGTCTCGCTCAAGAACATCTTAAATTTTGCACTTCCACTATTCTATTTATGATTATAAAATGATTTTTAAAAATAGTCCCGAAAGACATTGAAATTACTTTTTCTGATAATGTTTCCTTCCTTCTTTATATTAATACTGTAATAAATAGGACTTAAAATAATGGGATCATATATAGTCAAAAGTAAAATATTTCATCAGTCGACACTTTTTTTGTATTTGATTCTCCCTAGCTTAGAATTCAGTTGTTATCTGGGACTCGCATATTAAGAGAGATAGCCAACGAATTCAATCTATACTTGCTAGATACTCTAAACATAATCACTTTAATGACCATTTTAACATTTCCTTAATGCAAAGAAAAAATATCAGAGATCTTTTAAATTTTTACCCAAGATCACCTCTCAATGTACAATTACTGGGGATTTACTTTTGAATCTATTCCCCTCACTTATATCTCTCAATACTATACCAGATCACACACACCTTCAAATCTAATCCCCTGTTGTTCAGATTCCTTCAGGATTTCTCTCCTACTTTGTATGATCAGTACTTACAATAAAGATTTTATGGATAATTATATTCTTTGTCTTGATTTTATTCAATTCAGGAAATCCTTAAATCTAAAATATAATTTGTAATCTCATTACCTATTACATCTATCATTTTTTCCTTCCCAGATTTTCTCTTTATTTATATATCTATCATCTATTATCTTTTTCTCCATATCTCTTTATCATCTTGTCACTTAATTATAATTCCTATGTTTTTTTCATTTTAATGTGCATTCCGTAACTGATTTTTAGTTGTTGTTTTGCACTTTAAGTAAAGTTGAAGTTGAAAAATTGAAATTATTATTTGTTTATCTTTAATTAAATAGTTGAAGATCATGCTTTATATATTTCATTTTAATTTATTCATGAATTATCCATAATTTTTTTTTCTTTCTCATTATGTCATATAGACTCAATAACTTTATAATTATTACACTCGTATGTATTCTACATGTACATATATGTTTATCTAAAAGATTAAAATGTTAAATGTGATGCTTCACTGTTTCAATATCTGACTGACAATTTACAAACAATATTATAATCTATATATATACAGAGGCTAAATTCTTTGTACAATAGCGCCATTCAGTGCAAGCCAGAGTAATCAATGGATTCAGGGAGGTTTGTCATAAAATCCCCATCTATTGCCTATCCATCCAATATCCCCAGACTAGTTTCTAGCTTGTGGGTTTCATCAGTAGGGGACCTTGGATCTGAGAGCACTGCACCTAGATCTTAGGATCTAATGCAACCCTCCAGCAGTTATCTTTTATCTTATTAGCTAACTATAAAGTTTTGAATCCAAAATGAAAACACAATAATGTTTTCAATTCAAGCTCATTAGCTTGTATAATCGTATAGATCTGAATTCAGTTTAGCATCCATACATTTTGGTGTCTTTGGTTTTTTAATAACCACAGTCACCATAATCCAATTGATGTTTAGTGGTTTAATTATAAACATATATATAATACAAATAAAATGTCCGTTAATTAAAAAGCTATAATAAAGGAAATAAATTTTGTTTACAATAGAACTAAATCTTTATTATTACTATTATTTTCACTTTACATAAGAACATACTCGATATGGTTTCTTTAATATAATTATCGATGAACGATAATTAAAAGATAAACAAATATTCACTCTATAAATTCTTCTTAGGAACATTACCTTTTGCAAATAAATGATTTAAATCAATTTATACTGCATAATAAAACAAGGTATATTTTTTTCTAAACAATTTCATTATTTAAAAAAATCCAATAAAGACAATTCTGGAAGAAATTAATCCTTTTCTGCTTGCAATAATGATTTAAAGGCCAGCAGCCTAACTTTGTTTACTTAATTTCTCATGTAGGATTTTTTCTCCTGACCAATCTTTCACATTTAGTGTTAGAACCCAATATGTGACAGTTCTATGTTTGGGGGGGGGGGGTGCCAAGTTATTTTTTTGCTGAGATTGGAAAAACCAGCAAGATAACAGGAGTTTAGGATCACAGAGTTATAAAAATACTGTGTTTTTGATCACTTCTTTTTTCTACCACATCTTTGGATTGCTTACTTTGTTTTGTTAGTGGAGAACAGGATCTATTTCATGATGATATGTTTCAGTCTCCAGAATTTTCATTATCTTCTTTATTAAATTATGCGCAAAATGAAGAGCTTTATAATTATACAATTCCATCATATTGTTCCCATTAAATTTTCAGAGTGGATAATTCTTTAAAAGTTTACAGAGGTTCAGTCAATATGTCCTGGAATCAAACCAGATCATTTATCTGGGTCTGAACATTGTTAAAATCCAAATAACTTCAAAACCGTCTTCCAACACTCTCCTGTAGATCAGTCATGAGATCTTTAATCATTGATTTTCTGTACAATGAATATTGATTACTATTCATCATGACTTTGATCATCACAGATTTATGTTGTTTCCTTTGTCACCAGACAAATATCAAAATAGGGCTATCGAGAATAGTTTTCAATACCTTCGTCCAAACCATTTAAACTCCAGCAGAAAGAAAAACTAATTTCTAAATCCTATATAAAGAAATCTCTATAACTCCTCATGTGACCACATTCCATCAGAACGACGATGAACAGATTCTAAGTAGTGACCACATCTATAAATGATTTACGATAAACAAAAAGAGAAAGAGGATTAAAATGTTTCCATCAACATCATCTATTAATTGATCGCTGAAATACACCTAAAATGTTTTCTATTATAAATGAACTTAAAAGAAAATGTAAAAAAAAAAAATTGTCAGTGGGAAAAAAAAACATTTTGATAGAACTTTTGTCTTTTAAAGTTGTTAATCTTGTGTTAAGATTTGTAGAGGTCCCTACTGTTCCATCTAGGTACATAGTAGATTATAGGAAAACTCAGGGTGGAGAATGGAAAGGGAAGGTAAAGTGGCTAACAGGTTTCTCTGGGCATAGTTGCTGAGAGATTACTGACTCCGTATAAGAAGTCACAGTGCATCACATTACATCACATAGTCTTAAGGTTATAACCGTAATATATATTACATACAGATTTTAGTAAAAACAAACAAAAGTTAATGTAAAATTATTAATAAAAAAACAACAAATTATTTAATTGTACAAAGTGTTTTAGTATGTACATATGGTAATTATGGGAATATGTGTTAACAGAAATTTATGCAATTTGTTCATGAACGTTATTGCACTGGTTTCATTTTGGCAAAATGAAAATTCTCATGACACTGTTATTATATTTATAGCTGATGGTGAACTTTATACCTTTGGTGAGAAAGATGGAGGGAAGCTTGGCCTTTCAGATTCGATGCTGCAGAATAACTCGGAACCCCAGTTAGTGTCTGAAATTCCTGAAAAAGTGCTATCGGTTTCCTGTGGAGGGCAGCACACTGCAATAATTACAGGTTAGAGGAGAATATGAAAATAATTGATTAATTAATAAATTTTGTATTAAAAGTATTATTTAAATGCGCCCACACAAAATTTAATTTGTACAAATAGGTTATTACATTTCAAAATAGAAATTAATTTGTAATTACTAATTTATTATTGTAACTAATTTAGAAATGATGTATTTGAATATGTTAGAAAAAGAAACCAAATACTTATAGAAATCATGGGTTCACAGAATTGAATGTACCAATCCAGTTTATGCTTCAATTCCCAAGCATTTGTATTTTAAATGTAATATTTGCTTGGATTTTAAGTGTAATATTAAAACTAATTCATGGAATTCTAGAAATATGAATAAAACTTAAAAGACGAAATAAGGTGATTGACTTATGAAGTGAGAGAGAATTTTCTAGTTCCTAAAGATCTAGGCGCCTTCTCACTGATAAAAGCCATAAGGTTGAAACTAGTTTGGAGATATTGGATAGGGCAGCACAGGATAGGGATTTATTAAACCCTATCATCTGACATCTATTATCACTTATTAAAATTTACAGCAAAATGGCATGGAAATGGAGAAAAAGTATATTGCTAAAACAACAGTATGTAAGATGGACTCATGCCATAGAGTCATGTGATATTTTATTGGTTTATACCAAATCCTGATCACATAATAGGGATGCCATAATTATCAAAAAACTAAGGGCTCTATAATATATAGCAGCTGAACATGGTTTTTAGATCTATATGACTATACAGGCTAATTGGTTTTGAAACATTTATGTCTTTCAGTTCAGGCTGATAGCTTAATGGTATAATATAGGTATAGATGGTGGGAGCTGGAAAGAATGTGCATTTGATTCTAAAAGTTCGGGTGCACTGTTCCTAGATCCAAAGCTCTTCACTGATGGAAACCATAAGCTTGAAGCTAGTTTGGGGGATATTTAATAGGACATCATAGGATAAAGATTTATTAAGCACTATCATCTGGCATCTATTAGTTACTAAAGCTTCAGTAGATAGTGAAAAAGTATGAATGCTAAAATATTACTAATTAATTAATACATTACATGATCACCATCTCTTATACTTGCACATAATTGTTTATAAACAAGGCAAAACTCTCCATACAGTAGTGCCACCCTGTGCCAACCAGAGTAATCAATGAATGCCAGAAGGCTTGTGCATAAAATTCCTATCCAGTGCCTACTCATCCAATATCCCCAGACTAGTTTCTGACTTGTGGCCTTCATCAGTGAGGAGCTTTGTATCTGAGAGCGCTGCACCTAGATCTTAGGATCTAATGCAACCCTCCAGCAACCACCTTTTATCTCAACTATAAAACTATGAGAATGAAATTGAAAACACAAAAAATATTTTCAATCTAAGCTCAATAGCTTATATAGTCATATGGGTCTGAACTCAGTTCAGCTCCCATACATTTTTGGTGTCTTTGGCTCTTTAACAACCATAGCCACCACTATCCTATTAGACAGGATTGGTGTTAAACCATTAAGCATCACATGATCACCATCTTTTATACTAGTACATAATTGTTTATAAACAAGGCAAAACTCTCCTTACAGTAGTGCCACCCTATGCCAACCAGAGTAATCAATTGATGCCAGAAGGCTTGTGCATAAAATCCCTATCCAATGGCTACTCATCCAATATCCCCAGATTAGTTTCTCACTGACAAAGGCCACAAGCCAGAAACTAATCTGGGGATATTGGATGAGTAGGCATTGGATAGGGATTTTATGCACAAGCTTTCTGGCATCAATTGATTACTCTGGTTGGCATAGGGTGGCACTACTTTATGGAGAGTTTTGCCTTGTTTAAATAATACATTATTAATCATTATTTTAAATTATTATAGGAATTTATTTACATTCTAGATTAAGTGTTTTGTCTTTTGTTTTTGTATAAAAATATTTTGAGCAGATTCTTTAGTTATCTCTGAAGTTATATCAATCATTTAAAAAAATTTGATTATTGTGTGGATTTTATAGAATTCTTTTTAGTAACTTTGTGGATAACTCTAAGAGATTAAAGGTCATCTTTAAAGTCCGTAACTTTATGTACATAATATATTTATTAGTAGTTGTTTTTTTATTTTTTTTATAGCCAGTACCCTCTTTATACAGCATGATCCTGAACTGAGCAAAGGGTTATTAATCTCAACATTTATTACACATTTAGAAGGCATTTAATATTTGTTTAGGTTTATTATTAGCACCTATTTTTAGGCATGGGTAGACATTTGCACTTGCTTGTTATTTATCAGAAAAATTAATATATATCATCATCATCACCATTATCAATCCACTGCAGGATGAAGGTCTCTCCATGTTTAATCCATTTTCTCCGATCTTTAGCTTCTCTTCTTCCTATCACCCCTACACACTTTCTCATTTCATCCATCCATATCACATGTGGTTTCTTTCTGAGTCTTTTACAATCTCTTGGAATCCATTTTAAGATTTCAATTGTCCATCTATTATCATTTTTTCTAGCAATATTTCCAGCCCAATTCCACTTCAATCTTTTTAATTTTTTTCAATGAGGTCAGTAACACCTGTTTGTTTTCTTACCCATATATTGTATTTTCAATCTCTTCTTGTTACTCCCAACATGGTGTATTCATTTATATATATAAAAAATTAAAAAAATATTTTTGTTGGTTTTGATGAAATGTCTATTGTTATTGTCTAACTTAATATTCTTGTATCATCAGTTTTCATTAACACCTACTTCTTTGTATTTTTGCATATACCATATCTATTAACATTTTATTCCATTTTTTCTATTACAAATAATAATAATAGCACTAGATGTAATCATTGTCTGAGTTGTTGAATTTCTTCTGAGAATTCCCTTTGAGATTTAAAGTTATTTGTGAGATCAATTAATAAATAATTGAAATAATAGGTAGAGATTAAAAGTTTTCTGTTACCATCTAATTTAATATTCTTATACCACCAGCTCTCATTAATAATATATAGTTTTTTGTATTCTTAGATATTGTTTTATCAATGTTTTGTTTCTTATTAAACATCACATGATTACCATGGCAATACGTATGGAGAGTTTTGCCTGTTTTTTTTATTATTGCAAATAATAATAATAATAATAATAATAGCAATTATACTATGCTCAGTTTTTGTTACTATGTAGAACTCTTATTTTACTTCATTTATTTATTTTTATTCCGAATTCTTCTTTTTCTTTTATGAGATTTTAGAAAGTTATTTAGGAGATCAATTAACAAATAATTAAAATAATATGTAAATATTCATCTGGCCAAGTCAATAAAGACTAATGTCATCTGGGAACATTTTTACCAGAAAGGGCCTAAGCACTTGCATAATTCTTTAAAATGATGTTTATTTAAAAAAATATCAAATCAAAAAGAAGTCATTTACTCTTCAGGATACATACATTTAAAGACAACTTTATTCAAATTAATATTTTTATTTGTAATTTTTTTGAAGTTTTGTTAATATTTGAATTTTCATTTGGATTTTAGTCATTTCATCCCCCCCCCCCTTTCCCTGATATCATTAATAGAAATCATTATTAGACAATAAGTGTTATTTATCAAGCTTTTTTCTGATGATACTTTCAGAAACTGGTCAGTTATACTCTTTCGGAGATGGCTGCAGTGGTCAGTTGGGCCATGGAAATGTGAATCTCCAATGTTTTCTACCTCAAGTCATTTTAAAATTAAAGGAAATCAAAGTTAGACAAGTGGTTTGCGGGGAGTCTCATACAGCTGTCATTACAGGTAGGTTAATGATTATAATGTTATAATTACTATATATACAGAGACAAAACTCTCCATACAGTAATGCCACCCTGTGCAAGCCAGGGTAATCAATGGATGCAAAAAGGTTTGTGCATAAAATCCCTATCTGAATGAATAGGCACTAGATGAAATTTTATGCACAAACCCTTTTGCATTCAGATTTTAGGCACAAACCTTTTTGCATTCATTGATTACTCTGTTTTGCACTAGATGGCACTACTGTGTGGTGAGGTTTGCCTCTGTTTTAATAGCTTGTTATAGGAAATGATAATTATGTGATGTTAATGGTTTAATTGTTATATTGAAACAGTAAGATTTGTATTTGAATCTTAAGTTTCACCTTTTTCTGTCATCTCTCACTGACCGATCTATCCTGCCCAAATTTAAACTTTTTGATATCGAATTGTGTGTGTAACAATATTAAAAATGTATAAATATATGTAGAATTCAGCATAAACACGCACACATTTCGATCTCAAATTAAACGCAATAAATAGGGATAAAATAATATAATTTAGATTTCTTTTAGTTATATAATTTTGTATAATTTTAATCATTTATTTTGGATTATAAAGTTCGTATTTATTGCTTTGTTTAAATTTCGTTTAATAATAATTCTAAAAAAATCTGATGTAATATTTAATTAAAAGTTAAAATAATCTTATGTTCCCTTTTTGTCTTTGAAATTTAAAAGCATCGGTCAGTGATAGATAATAGATTAATTAAAGAAAAATTCCCCAAAATGTAATTAGTAAATGTAAAATGTAAACAATAGAACGGCAGCTTTCTTTAATTAAAAAACCAACAAAATGCATTGATTATCCTCAGGGCAGATTAAGTAGAACCTAAAAATACCTTAACAAAAATGTGAAAGATCAAGATAAAAAAAGAGGCCATCTTAGACTTGCTGGAGACATTCACTTAAACTTTAGCTTTGCTCTCGATCACTGAGAGTCTCCAAAAATAATAAAAATAATTTGTTCCTGCCAAGGTATGACCGAGTAAAGCACCTAGATTATTCTCCATCGGGAGATGGCCTATCGGATGCCGAACTTTCCATTGCCCATCATAAATTCACCATGAAGATCTGCTGCCTGAAATGAATGAGAAAGCTGCTGCTGCCATGAAATTAAATGAAATATCTAAATACAAGAAAGACTTGCCACTCGTGAACTTTTGCTGCTAAACTAATGGAATCAGAAAACTTCTTATAAAACAGGTACCTGTCTGTGTTCAAACTCTAGAGTACTCTAATAATATGCTATAGCTCTTCTTCATACTACTTATCTAAATTATAAAATGTAAAACTACCATATGTATAACTAAAACTGAATAATTAACTTAATGTGTAAATTTCTCTAATAATCTAGCTTACCTCATTCTATCTTGGGTGCGTATTTCTAAAATCTACATTTTATCTATATTTATTATTTAATTATTGCATGCTCACAATTGTCTCTCTTTTCAAAGTTTAAATCTATGATCGTTTGAAACAGTGAATGCGTGTCACATTTTCATTAATATGTACTTCGTCGGGCCGAGGCAGAGACCAGCCCGACATTCTTATAAACCATAACTAACTTAACTTTCATATAAATCGACACGCATTCAGTGCATCACTTATTGTAATGCAGGGTCTACTACTTCGCAAATGGCTGACGTATTAGTTATAATAATTCCCAATTTATATAGGTTTTGTATTTATTAAATCATCATGAATAATCCCAGAAAATTACATTTCTTTGAGAGTCGCCAACGTTCTTTAGTAAATGTTGATAATGTAGGGCCGAGTTAGAAATCTATTTAAATCTCATCATAATCGTTTATACATTATACATGTGTTACGTTTTAGAGATGTGATGACCCATTCCGTCGTGAAATTTCCGGATTCTTCAGGGTTGAAATTAACCCCAGTCATCCTACACAAGCGGGCATAATGGGTGCTCCCATAGGACTTGACAACGTCATGCAGCCAGCCGGCAAAACTGTGACACAGACCGCTTGTCCCTGGTTATGCTTATGTGACACCTTACTTCGTTGGGCCGAGGCAGAGACCAGCCCGACATTCTTATAAACCCATTCGCGGCATTGCAGTTTCGATATACTGCCTTTCCATATCGCCTTTCTAAAGCGTACCACGTGTTCCTTTACTTAGTTTTATTATTCTATATATATCACTCCGCCTCTGCATTATCTTCATAAATCACTCTCAAATAAATGTTTTCCTTAGTTATAAATAAATCTTTTAATTAAATAAATATATGTCTGCCATTACTCTTATAACCCATACTTTAGACTCTTGCATTGCAAAGGTATAAATCCCTCCAGGCATGCATTAGAAATACTTACTCGAGAATTTTAGGTAGCTAGATTACGCCCTCAACTAAATGAATTCCTTTTGTAAACAAATAAATAATGTATTCTTTAAAATATAATCATGTCGCAAATCCCGCTACTGAAGCTTTAGTCCATAAGATACTATTAGTAAATGTTTTATTAAAATATGTTAATAAATAATTTTACACTATACGTCTGCATTTCCGTTTCATTTATTCGATACCCATTCTATATAATATTTCCTCGATTATGTAAATATGGATGTTTAATTAATATTAGTTTGATTATTGGCTAACTCGAGAATAAAATCATGAGTCTCTTGCATATCCCTGACCACCGTGCCTAAGGAAATATTTACTAATGTCGCATCAGATGCGTTGTTTCGTGGATTGTATTGTGGAACCGATAAACTATGTTCGAACTCAGTACCACGGGTGGCTTCGCTACTCGATGGTGCTGCTGTTCTGTATGGTGGTCGAATTCTGCACTATGTTTACGAGTCACACGTTTTCTGACTGTTACAATATATATATCATATTAACTTATTCAAACTTGTTTGTTTCATGAATATATATATATATGTAAATTAAATGTCATCTACTTGTTCCTCCTCTCTCTTGATTTGAAGTATGAATCAAGGTATGTTTAGAAATTTTTTTAGATGGCTGATGATTTTTAAATTAGTTTGGATTTTTTTCAGTGAATTGGCTCATAGTCAATCCAATTTATTCATTCAATTATTGATAAATAAATGAGTGCCCAGCTTATTAACTGAAGGTAATGATTCCAATTAACCTGGGTTGGTTAAATGATCGTAGATGCACTAATCATGAGACAAAAATATGGTTGTAATATGAAGTAGCTTTCGTTACTAGTAAAAGAGATGTTATACTTTTGTAAGAGCTATCATCATAATTTACCCACTCCATTGTACATATAAATTCAAACGACTTTTATATACAGAGTGACCACAATTAAAAAATTGTCATAAATCTGGTAGACAAGATTCACTCGAAATAACTATGAAAAATTTCTCGAACATTTATTCATGATCAGTGAACAAAGGTTGTTTGATTTTTTTTTTTCTACAGAAGTAATGGGGTGGACATGAAGCAGCGGAGTTGTAAACAATAAAAATCTGATATTTAGAAAATATTTTGTTTTTTATATTTTGATATATATTATGTCTTTATTTTTTTAAAAAAAAAAATCTAGCTCTTATAAATATAAGAAATTCCAACACAACTTTTTAAAAAATCTTCTTTTTACTGAATTAAATTTCCTAAAAAAATATTTAAAAATGTTGCTTCAATTTTTCAAGTATATAATCTTTGTCAATGCATAATTCATCTGAAATGTAAAATAAAACAAAAATATATAAATCCCCCAAATAAATCAACAAATACAAACAATAATATTTTGCAAAAAGTGGGTTTTTTTTTGTTTAGCTAAAGAACGAATTATTAGTATTAAAAAAATGTCATTTTAAAGACATTTATTTGTTCATAAAATTAACAAAAAAAAATTTTTTTATTATAAAAATGTATAATGTAAATATGCATATAATTCTTCTTAATAATATGTAATTACTCCAAAAAAAATCTGCTCTAATTAATTCCTAATTTGCTATAAATTTATTATAATTAAATCTTATCATAATAATATAATTAAACATAGTTATTAAATCCCAATACAAAATAAATACAATTTCTATTAAGAGTAGGTCTAAATATTTATCAATAT
Source organism: Epiperipatus broadwayi (assembly GCA_028023455.1). Taxonomy (NCBI): domain Eukaryota; kingdom Metazoa; phylum Onychophora; class Udeonychophora; order Euonychophora; family Peripatidae; genus Epiperipatus; species Epiperipatus broadwayi. Next base: position 8,707,244 of record JAQFVV010000039.1, read on the forward strand.
AAAGTTTCTTCTTTAAATACATTAAATATCAGCCTTTTACAGCCATTGTACATGCGCTTTTACGGGTGTTAAATAATAAATGAATACTTTCTTTTTTAAATAATTTCTCATTATATATATATATATTAATTAAATACATATATAATATTTATACATTAAGCTAGATATAATTAGAGGGGGTCAGGTCCCCTCTAATTATATATATATATTGGCTTTTCAATTTTCCTAATTTTATAATTGCTATGTCTATTATTTTAATAATGTAAATGTAAACTAGAATTCCTATCATATATACGGTCTTTTATTTATTTTTAATTGTACCGATGTAATTAATTTTCTTCTTATTTTTACAATTACTACATATGACTATTTGTATTATTTAAACCATCAAATTTATCTCATTTTTAGAATTAAGTAAATCGACCCATATATATATATTTTTATAGAGGGATTGTATTTTAATATCAAATTTATATTTTTTTTTATCAAGAATATTTTTTTAGTGCAGTAAAAAGCAAATTTTTTAATAAAGATAAAGTGTGTTGGAGTTTTAAAATATTAAAGAGGATTATTTATGTATCTGATCTACATTAATTTGCCTGACATGATATGCTATTTTGAATTCCAAAACTGTCAAATTAAAATGTAACCATAATAAAGCAGACTTTTAAGATGTACCCATAACCAAACATTATATGTTAAGATTAGTAAATAGAGTAGCTGTAATTATGGGAACTTCACAACTAATTAAACTGCCAAACATCACACGATCTAGGTGCAGTGCTCTCAGATCCAAGGCTCCTCCCTGACGAAGGCCACAAGCCAGAAACTGGTCTGGAGATATTAGATGAGTAGGTGCTGGATAGGGATTTTATGCATAAGCCTTTTGGCATCCATTGATTACTCTAGCTTGCAGTATGTGGCACTACTGTATGGAGAGTTTTGCCTGTTTTAATTAAACTGCAGTTACAATAGTTACTTTATCACAACAAACCCTTGCGAAGAAATGCTATACACTGCCTAAAAATGATTGAGTCAGGTTATCTTCATTACTCATAATTTTTTGGTAATCCCTATCAGTATTAATGTTAATTTTATAATATCTATTTATAACTCTGTGAAATATCCAATCATATTAGTTGTTTTTTGTTTTTTTTTATCTTTTACCGAATTGTTGCTCTATATGTTTTATTTACATGATGTCATTGGCTGTTACTTTTTTTGCTCTCGTAAATCACCAGGAACAAAGCTGAAATCCACATTGATTTAATCTTTCATTGACAAGGAATTGTTGACTTCTCTAATACTTGGGTATTTTGAAGTTTGTTTTGGTGTCACTTTCTTTGGCAAGTACAATAATTCTTGTAATTGATTATTGTTAACTGATGCTTTAGTTTGGGTATGTAATTTTCATATTCCCTGTTTTGAAAATTGCTTTCACGAGGACATTTGTTTTATTAGATGCATTTGCTGTTTGCATATCAAGATTGTATTTGATTTCCCCCCTCGTGTTTAGGTTTGTACTAACAGGTACATTTGATCTGTATTAATTCTTATTTTTCTCCTTTTGATATGCTTTTATGTATTTTTATGGTTGATATGCATTTCTCTACATACATATTATTTTAGACAGGAACCTCACAGATATGCTTTTTGATCTACATTTATCAGGTTTCTAATTTTACATATATATTTATCTAGTTTTATGGTCATTCTCTCAAAATAAAATAAAAAAATTATTCTTAACTACAGTTGTGGGTTTATTTGATATATAGATTCATACTCAGAATATTCATTACAAGCACGAGTAATCATCAAACACAGCAACCAAAAGCTATTGTAATGTGGTTGCCCAATGTTAAATTTAATTACACCATTATATAAGAGCAATGTAGGTGCTATTGGTACAGATAAGTACAAACTTATTAATTGCCTATAATGTTGTAACCAACTATCAAATGCTATTTTATGTCTAACTCAGTACTAACTAGGACAAAGTTTATATTTAAGAAGGCTTGAAAACCAAATTAAATTAGATAGTCTTAAAAAATTTTAATATCAAGTTAGATAGTAATTAAAGATTGCAACTTTTATGAATAAATATGGAGTTTTTGGTGATCTCATGCAAAACCTATGCATGTGTCAAGGCTGATGTTCAAAGAAATAGCCCATTTTTTGGATGAGTTATTTTTCTCCTAAAAGTCTTTTTGAATGTTATGCATGATTACTATTTGAATCCCATGAAATCATAGAAATAGTGAGGCAATAGATTGTGCACAGAAAATTTGACATAAACTTACGATTTTAAAGAATTCTTAGATGATGATTTGAGGAATCATTTGCAGTCGTAAAAGACCTTAGTTTGTAAGTCAAATTTCTAATGGATTCTTGCCCTATTTTCAACTCTGTGCTCAGGTACCCACAGTTAAGTCAGCTATTAAATATTTTTCTGAAATTAAATTCGGCCCAAAAATCGTTTAAATAAGTCTCAAAAACTGCACACTGATATGCAATATGTTTGCCATTACTATTAGCATGCAGGTCTTATTAACCAACCTGTTTCACACGAAGAATGAACAAACTGACCATCACAAAGAATAAAGTTTAAATCCTTAGTCAATTGAAAGATTTGAATAAATCGTATTGAGGGTTTAAATGAAAAGTGCAGCCTTTAGCATTCAAATTAAAAAAAAAAATCAATTACCTCAGTCAATTTAAAGAAGGCATCAGTAGTCATTATAAATAGTTTGATACACTAAGAACTGGCATTGTCAATCTGCAGTCTAGACCAAGATGCTCTCTGGTTTAGATAATATAACAATATACACCTCAAACGAATTTAAAGATTTCTGTTCAAGTAACAATTTTTAGAAGACTTTTGGACTATCTTTGCATTCTGAAAATAATGGGCAAGCAGAAATAATTATTTTAAAGACAAAAGGAGTTTTTATAAGGTTCTGGAATTCTTGAATAAGGTTCTGGAATTCTTGAAGCTTCAAATTGATACTTTTTTAAACTTATTTTATCCTAGGTGAAGCAGATTATTATTTGCTCTTTTTTCCAATAATTTTGCAAGTATAATGTTTTAATTGTTTCAGAAGATGTAATTGTGTCTTTTTTAGAATAAATTTTAAGCATTTTTTTTTACGTGTCAAAGCATCGGCCGGGAAGCGAACCCGCAAACCCGGGACAACTGCTTGTAAGGCGGCTATGCTGACCACTCGGCCACCAACACTTGACAATTTTAAAGCATTTTGTTGGTCATTGTTTTTAATATATCTATTTTAAGTAATTTTTGATTTTTTTTCTTTATGATTCATCTAAAACTAACAAGAAGAGATTGAAAACACAATATATGGGTAAGAGAACAAACAGGTGTTACTGACCTCATTGAAAAAATTAAAAGACTGAAGTGGAGTTGGGCTGGACATATTGCTAGAAGAGATGATAATAGACAGGCAGTTGAAATCTTAAGCTGGATTCCAAAAGATTGTAAAAGACCCAGAAAGAGACTACATGTGAGATGGATGGATGAAATAAGAAAGTGTGCAGAGTGATGTGGAGAAGAGAAGCTAAAGATCGGAGAAGATGGATTGGACTTGGAGAGATCTTCATCCTGCAGTGGATTGATAAGGGTTGTTGATGATGATGAAACTAATTTTAGTAATGAAAATCTAATAATTTGTTTTTTTAAAAAATGCTTTTCTTCACATAAATGCATTAAAAAGTAAAATATATATATATATATAGAGAGAGCTTTTATAATATTCTTGACATTATGCCACTAAAATAAAAGCATATGGTATTCATATTCACAAATGGTCTAAGAGTATTTCTAAACATGAATATCGCATGCTTTTATTTTGGTCATATAGTAAAAAGAATCCTGTGAAAGCTGAAGAAAATTTATCTCTCTCTTGTTGCAGAATGAGTATGTTTACATAATTCACTTATTAAATTATAATTAAGGCTCTGATTACAGCACGTTGAGCAAAAGTTGGCTTATATATCAATAAGCTCTAAGCATAAGTGGACCACTTGTGCTTTTTAAACTAATGCTCATGGGTGAGTGCACGTAAATTTGTAAATCACAAGATTGGAGGTTAATCACCTTATTTACATCACATACGTAGTTTGCGCTATATAAATAGACTATTTATTATAGTAAAATTCAAACTTTTTACTTTTTAATACATTTTTTTATAGTGCACTCATGTAAAATAAAAGCATTTTATTAAATTTATATATATATGTATATATTATTTTCTACTTTTTAGTTTTATATAGTTCCAGAAACCACGTTTAGATACAATTTGATACTTCTAATGGTTTTCAAATTCCAAAAAAGTCAAGCATTGGTGGTCAAGAGGTCAGCACAGCTGCCTTACAAGCAGTTGTCCTGGGTTAGTGGGTTCGCTTCCTGGCTGATGCTATGACATGTGAAAAAAGTATATTGCTATTGGGAATACATATATACACAAAGCTCCAACTAGATTGGGAATTGGTGAAAATTGAGTTGTAAAAACTCTCAGATAAACAAAAACAACAGAATAAGTTAAATAAAAGCGTATGAAAGATAAGACAAAAATAATGCTAATATTTATATATTGAATGCACACATCACTAACAGTTGTTGTTTTTTTAAGATAAAAAGCATCTGTTTACGTTTGGAGATGGCCGTCATGGCAAGCTTGCGCTAGGGGATGAAACATTTTCAAATCAATTCAAACCATTTAAAGTTTCCAGACTTCAAAAGTTTCTTGTACAGCAGGTTAGGTTATTTATTTAAAGTTAAGTTTTATTTAAACTTTCTGTTATCTAAAGTTTTTGTTATATTGCTCTGCTTTCTAATAAAATGTCAATAAAAGAATGCTCAAAAAAACTCAATAAATAGCTTGTATTACTTTATTCTTTGCATTTATGAATGTGTGAGTGTTAGTTACACATAGCTTTCATAAGATTTGGTTGCTTCCATTTAAATTCCATATATATTGATCTATGCATATTTATAAATATATATATTACTGATTGTTTTAGGTAGCGTGTGGTGGCTGTCACATGTTAGTATTAGTAAAAACTCGTCCAGAGAGAGAAAGAGGTGGAAGTAGTTCCGATGAAGATCGGGAAGAATTTTTATCTCCTTATATTAGCAGCACTCCAAGATCTGATGTACATATTAATAACTTTGATATACAATCTTCAATTTCAGCCAGAGACAGGCGAAGGTTTCATCGAGAAGTAAGTGACAGTAAGGTTTGTTTGTATATTATTTATCAAAATTACAGTGTCACTTCCAAATGTAGCATGCTCATGGGTAACTCCCTGCTGGTTATGTCAGAAGGCTTGTGCATAAAATCCCCATCTAAGATTTAGGTGCAGTGCTCTCAGATGCAAAGCTCCTCACTGACGAAGGCCACAAGCCAGAAACAAGTCTGGGTATGTTGGATGAGTACATACTGGATGGGGATTTTATGCACCAGCCTTCTGGCATCTATTGATTACTCTGGCTTGCATTGAGTGGCAATACTTATATAGAGTTTTGCCTATTTTAGTAACAGTTATAAGCAAGCATAAGAAATGGTGATCATGTGATGTTTATTGGATTATATCAGATATTAGAACATTTTCAAAAATATGATTAGTGTAATTTTTTTTTACTTATGTCTCTTTTATAAATGGATTAAAGCATATCATATTTTGGATGATACATATTTAAAAAAATCAATGTTGAATTCCCAGGTATGATAATAAAATTATGTCAAAACTTCAAAAAAAAAAAAAAAGAGGCATTTTAAACTTCAGGTAAATGACCCCTCCTCCTTTGAGTAAAAATATTAATAACTGAGGCTGTGAAAGGATCAAAGTACTACACTTACCACCCTTTTCATAAAAATAAGATTTTTACTACTAAAAAAGATGGAGAAAGTATTTAAATAATTAAAATAGAACTTATGTAATTACATTTTTTGTTTAAACAATGCTCTAGCTATGATAAAATTTTTCTAGACAGTCATTTTATTTTAAAGAAAAGTGCTACACATATTACCAGTAAAGAGAAAAAAAATGCATCACATATCCACTTGATGGCGCTGGATACCTTGCACTTTCATGCAAGAGAAATTTAGGAAGGATAAAAAAAATGTTTATATTTTTGCATTAACTCAAATTATGGAGATGAATTATAATTTAGATAGCAAAACATTTTTGGTTTTTTTTTTGGATATGATAGAGTGATCAGAGAATGTTTATGGAGTAAGTTAAGAAAAATAGATTGGTGAAAGGTTTATTGCACTTATTTGAAAAACTATACAAGGAAAAGTGTTATATATCAACTGAGGATTGTGAATAAGACAGGATAACAAGTAAGATAGGGTTCAGATAGAGATGTCTTTTGTATTAATCATATTATTTTTATGAGAATTAGAAAATGAATTATTAAGAAAAGACTCATTATATTTGATGCATGTGATGTTTTTATTTTTAAAAAAATCATTTGTATTTATATATACTTTAATTATAGGGATTGTTACCGGCTTTTAATAGAACCCTTCCACCATTAACAGGAGTTCCACGCCTTCCAACTTTAAATTCAACTCTGCCGCCTCTCAGAACATCTGTTTCAGATCATTTTGTTTTAAAATCTAGTCCAGAAAAACAAGGTAAATTTTAGAGATTTTTTTTTAATTAAGTACTATAAGATAAAAATTATATCAGTTGAATTTTTTTTTTAAAAAATTATATTAAAAGGTAACTATGTTTCTAATTATTTTAACCAAAGGCTTAAAACAAGAAATCTCTAAATATTTTGTCCAATTTGATGAGCATTACTTTTCTTTTCACTGCTTTTCTATAGCTGTCTTTTCCTTGAAGACAGTTGTTAAAAGATTGTTTACTATATATCTGTCTGTCTCTATTGATCTCTATATATATTGATATGGTCTCATGGCATCCAACAACATAGTAGTGTGTGTGTATATATATATATAAAGATGAAATGAAAAGTAGAAATAAACAAAATTTTCTTGTAGATATTTTAAAATATATACACTGGAATAACAGATTAATGGTTAAATAATAATTTTGATATTTAAAATTATTATAAATGATTGTATTTTAAATCAAACATTAAAAAAGTCTATTTAATGTTTTATTTAACTCTGATTTTTTATAATTAAAAAAAAAATCTAAAACAAACTTGTTTTTGTTTTATAATAGATAATAATTATAAAATTCTCCTATTTTTAATTGGATTTTTTAAAAAATTAAAACTACTTTTGATAAATGAAAACTATTACTTTGATTTTAAATTCTACAATCTGATTTTGTTTGAAGTATTAAGGAAATTTTTAAATGCAATTTAGTTTTGATTAATGTGAATTGAAAAGAGTTGTTAACCTGTTTTTTTATTTGATCAAGTTTCAACTTCCACCATATACTATAAAAAGTGGGGATGAAAGAAAAACGGGGACAAGATTATTAAGTTATAAAGAGAAAGCAATACAGATTGCAAGCAAGCTGCTGCCAGTTTCACAGTGGTAGAATTTGAATTCACATGGAAGTAAGGGATGGCTTTTCTGTGATTTATAGCTCGTATGCATGTAGGAGACTGCTTGCCTACCTGAAGTTCATCAAGCTATAGAGACTTAAATGAGTTGACTGACCACTAACATTTGCCTAATATATGCTTAACCTGAATATGTCAATAAACCAGTCTACTATTTTATCATCAATATTATTAGAGTAGGCTAGTTTGCTGAGAGACTACCATGTTATAGTCAAAATCATGTTATATTTTATACATATACTGTTTTACCCATATAGCACAAATGAAGTTATTGTGGTTATATATATATATATATACAGTGTGTACAGGATATCTGGTTCACGAACAATATTAACTGGTGAGTAGAATATATGTATTGAAAATGACAGTATTTCAAACACTTAACTTTGCAGTTAAACTTAATTATTTAATTTATAAGTTTTAAAAGTAAATCAATTTTGACAAAATTCTTTATTTGAAAAGAAAATATGAGAAGAAAATAAAAGTAAATGAACAGTTTGTCTTCAAATGATTTCTCCCAGTTAACATTTATATAGGATCTTATTTTGGAATTAGAGAGGTAAATTCGGAGATTTTGTTTAAATATTGTAAATAAAGAAACAAAGGCCAAAGAGTTTTGAAAGAACTTTCAAACTTGACTGTTAAAGATAATGCTTTCTTTTAAAAACTTTTACTTACATTTAAAAATAATGTACTAATAACTGGATTCGTAAGAAGATATTTAAATTCATACCAAATTTTATGTATATATATTAGAATGTAGCACATACATGTGCACTTATTTTATGTATATTTTCAACCTTGGATTAATTATGTCTTATGAGAATATAATAATTTGGACACATGGATTTAATACATTTATTATTGACAAATGAAATATTATGATATAAATGCAGTGTATATGCATATCCATAAATGCTGGCTTTGGGTTAGTATTTTTATATCTAGTGTCTGAACCTATCCTAGCACCTTTCTGAGGACTGCCAAAGCACGGAACCATGGTCAGAGGTTGGGGGGGGGTCCTGCCAATTTATCAAAAAGCTTGTTGAGGAATTGGCAATCTTCATTGATTATATCTTACAAGCTTAAGAGAATTGGGTCATGTGATCTATGACTCTTATTTTGACTATTTATAGTCATTATGTATGTCATATTAGAGTGAATTGATTTTTTTATTAATTTATGGACAATTAGAGTATGTTAATTTTATATTATTATACAGACACATCTGTGTGCTTATATATGTGTTTGTCATGTAAACTTATATTGAAATATCTGTAAATTAAAATGTTATGACATATTTTCTATTATTTTTTAATCAAAATTAAAATGATGTATTTATATTTATGGCATACTTAAACAGACCTTTAATTTATTGTATTGTTATTTTTTCTAATTAATAAATTTGTCTATCATTATTTAAAATTATTTCATTGAATTTATTTAATACTAAAATAGATTTAAAGTATTATATGTTGGTATTTGTTTTTGTTTACAATCACAGTCCCTAAGGCCTCTGCTTTCCACGTTAGCCAAGTAATAATAGTTGTTTTATCAATATGTGAGAATTTGTGTTTGGGGGGGGGGGGATATCCAGATAGTTCTCTGGATGGCATGAAGGTAATCAGCTTTATAGTCCATTCACTGTATTTTATTTTTTAAAGAAAATTGAGTTAATAGTTGGCCTGTATTCTTAGGGTACTCTTTGATCAGAGCATTGATGGTAATGCAGCTTGTAACTTATTATTATTTATAATTACATATAGTTTTTTCAATGCCAATATTCATACTGTCATGCTCTTATTTCTTTTATACATAACTCATTTTCTTTCTTTATTTTATTTTTGATGATTATATATGTTAAATGAGGCTGATGGTGTTTTCCCATCTACCCATGATTATCTCTCATTTCTGTACTGTTGCAATATCTATATATATTTAAATGCAGGTGTACTTTATATCCCTGGAGTTTAGATGTAATTATGGGGGATTTGAACCCAGACTTTTAAGCTCTCTTCAACTATTCAGTCTTATACAACTGATACTCATGACCACTTACATGTGAAAAAAATAAATGATCTCCAATATATGTATTTCATGCTGAACCAGCACTCATCAATTGATCCAGATCATCTTTTACACACACACACACACACACACACACACACACATATATATATATAATCAATGCTTGGTTTATATCAAGATAGCAAATCTGCAAACTTTAATGGACAGGGAATCTATTCCACCATCCAACTCTTCAGCCTTCCATACCATTGAAAATCTGATGATGGAATACCCAAATCCCTTGAGATGCCAATATTATTGTCATGACCAGGTTACCCTTAAATCATTTCTGACCCCTCATGTATAGAACCTTGTCCATTTAAATACACAGAAGAGGGATGGGCAGGATACAGGCTGAATCTGTAATATTTAATACCTAGTATACATCCCTGGAGTTTAGATATAATTATAGGAATTTGAACCCAGAGTTTCAAACTCCCTTCAGCTATCCAATCTATCTTATACAACTGATACAACTTATAAATTGAGAAACTGATTATATATGTGTGTGTGAGATGATGATCTGGATCACTGATGAATGCTGGTTCAGTATGAAATATGTATATTGGAGATCATTTATCTTTTTTGCATGTATATGGTCATGGGTATCAGTTGCATAAGATAGATTAGATAGCTGAAGGGAGTTTGAAACTCTGGATCCAAATCCCCTATTATATATATGTACATGATTAGGTAAATGAGAGTGTTTTTTTTTACATTAAGAGATGTATGAAAAAAAGATTTTTTATTCTTACTGATTTAGGAATAATTAAAAAAAGGTATTAGTAGTCTGTTTTCCATAAGGAACAAATGTATATTACCCTATTCGCACTGGTTAAATGGCAATTTATCTTGTTTAGATGGATTAATTTATTGGGAGAATTTTGTCTAATTTCCAAGTAGTTGCTAAGCTTGATCTCAGTTTAGTTATTTATTCAGTGTGTGAATTTAGGCAGCTCAACTATTAACAAAATGATATCACAAAGAAACGTGAAGACATTCTAGACAGGAAATAGATTCACTAGATTGCTTTATTAAGTTCCCCAATTCTGTGATTGCAGCCATGAATCTGACAGTATTGAAAATGGTGGTTCTTAGTTTGCTTTGCCCACATTTACGTTTATCAGTGGCGCTGATAAAATTCCATTTATGAAGCAGATAAGCATAATGATCCATGAGTCGTCCTGAATCTGTTGATGAGATTCCAGTTGCATTTAGGAAGATCAAGTCCCACTGGCTTTGTTGTTGGCTTTGGAAAAAAGAAATTTATTTGGAATCTCACAAGAATTCCATTTTTACATCATAATTCTTCATTTGAAGATTTTTGGTTAAACATCCAAATTAGGGATCTTGATTTGAGTCGAGTTTTAGGCAGTAAAACTTATATCTTGGGTTATTGGCAAATCCAATCTGCTTAATAGTTTTTACATGAAGCTTCAATCCTTTTTTTCATATCTCTTAGTGAAAAAAAAAAAAAAATCTCACATTAAGATAATAAATATTTTAATGTGAGACAGGTGTGATTACCTTTACCTTGCAGTTTATTTGTTTTAAAAACAGTAATTTGATTTTGTTTCATAAAAGTGTTTCAATATTGTTTTAATTTCTTAAAGTAGAAGTAGTAGTATAACTTTTGAAACATACAAATGGGTTGAGAAGATTTGGTTATTTTTCAGCCTATCAGATTATTAGGAGAAAATCTTGCTTTTTTTCTCCATATATAGATTGAATGTATATTAATAATTTTTTATGAATCATTCATTAGAATATCCACTTTATGAATAATATTTCTGTAGTGTAATTTTCAACACTCTCATGCAAGGTAGGGACTGGTTTCTATGCACTTTTAACACCTTATGGAGGGATGAAATCATAAACATGTGGCCAAAAACGTGGAATGTACGATTCCCTCCAAGATGCACATTTCACGCTGGACCAACACTCATCAGTTGGCCCAGATCACAATCTCTTACATATAATATATCTGTTTATTTTTTTAATGGGCGTGTGAAATAATTCGATGGCTTATTAAATATGTAATGCTAAGAGTATATACCCATTCACGGAACAAACAAGTCCGAATATATTACTAAGATAATTCATAAGAATGTTTCTTAAAAGTATCATTTAAATGAACTTGCAAACAATGCCTGCCTTTTGTTATATCAATGACTTTTATCTGACCGTCAGTTTGTTATACATTAATAAATCACACATTGATATTTGAAAAGATTGAAACTTTCGACTAGCAGCAATTTGTGTATTAATCAAGCCAGCTTAAAGTTGCAAATATTATTTTAGATGACATTCTAATAATTTTTTTTAATGAGCATATAAATAATTTTATGGCTTACCAAATATCTAATGCTAAGAACAAAGAAGTCTGAATATGTACTAAAATAATTCACATGTAAAAATCACCGTTAATAGAAAGTTTTAGCCTTTTTTATGTATCAATGCTTGATTTTTTACAGTATAGCAAATCAAAAGGCAGATAAAAGTGGTCATCTTTTTATCTGACAAAGTAGATTGGTCTTGATATAACAAAACATGGACGTTGTTTGCAAATTCATTTAAAAGACTCTTTAGGAATCATGCTTGTGAATTATTTTAGTAACATATTCAGACTTATTTGTTCTGTGAATGGGTATTTCGATCTATGAATGAATATTTTTACAGATAAAAAAAGATATTTATGATTATTTGACAGAAAACTCGAAAATATTATGGTAGACTTACCAAATGCCTGAAAGGAGCAGTACTATTGTCATGCTGTGTCACATGAACCGTGCCTGAAAATTTTTCCATTGAAGTATATATACTTATAGGGGATTTGAAAATCTGTGTTCAAATCCCCTATAATTACATTTAAACTCCAAATATATGTGTTATATATATAGAATAATAACAAAATAGAATAATAACAATTGACAATGATTGCAGATTGTCAAGCTAATTTCGTAACTAGTGTATATAGCATGTAATAAATCAGTAGAACCCGGATCTAACGTCTGACAGATACGGGTCACCAATTACTCCAGAAATATAAAGAAATCAAACGAGACCGACACGCGACAGGTATAAAAACAAAAGTCAAAAGACTCTCGAAGTCTTTTTCCTGCTACAGTGCTGGCGTGTGCATGTTCAAGGAGATAATATCCCAGGTACTCGGCGCCTGAAGGTAATCCAGCCGACTAGGACTGTGAACAGATCGTACTGATCTTTTATTATTTTATAACGCCCAACTGGGCTTTTCGTGATTAAGTAATTTATGCCTGTCGCAGGTAGAGTGAACTTATTTATAAACTTTTAACTTTGGTACATGGGGAGCATTAGGATATTAAGATCCCCAACTGTTCTCCATATTATATATATATATATGTTAGCTATTTATGTATATTAACCTATTTATTGTATATTAAATTATTATATTCAATACCTTGTCTGTTTACTAAACTAAATTTATCATTGCTGATCCGTAGGCGAAAGCCGGGACACAGCAAATTAAGTGGCGCAGTCTGGAGTAAACCTTGTAAACAGGGGAGGGAGGATTCATTAGGAAATAGCGGTTAATAGCAAAAATCGAACGGTTTAGATTCGTAATAAAAAATGTATTCGTTGGGTCAAAATAGCATAGGAGAATTCAGCGTAGATAACGTGTCCGAATGGCCGTTATATATAACCCAAATAGAAAATTTTTTTACTTTGAATGGGTTAGACGATAATAAAAAGAAACTCGCAGCACTCATGTGTTTCGCAGGCAAGAGGGTGATCGAAGTTATAAGTAAATATTTTGAACTGCCATTGCCTGAGAAGGTTAAATATGAAGAAGTAATTAAAAAATTAAATGAACATTTTAGCCCACGTCCCTCTCGTCATATTGCGAGATTAACCCTGCGTAATAGAAAGCAACTAAAGGGCGAGAAAATAAAAGAGTATAATTTGGCTTTGAAAGAATTAGCTAAAGATTGTGGGTATGGCGATTTCGTAGAAGAAATCCTTATGGATCAATTACTCTGGGGGATAGTGGATGACAGGCTTAGGCAACAATTGTTAGTTGAACCAGAATTAACATATGAAATGGCCATTAAGAAGGGCATGGCGTACGAGCTCATTTTAGAGCAAGCTCAGGCTTTTAGAGCAAGGCCGGAAGAGAACGCAAAAATTGGCGTTTTCAAGACAAGTAATGAGAACTGTAGCCCTCGTGAGTCAAAAAGTAATCACACTAAAATTACCTGTTACTGTTGTGGTAAATTAGGCCATACTAAGAAAGAGTGCAAATGGAACAAAAACTCATGTTTCAAATGCGGTAAAAAAGGGCATTTGGCGCTAGTGTGTAAAAAAGAGGGTAAAATTGAAAACCCTATGTCAGAAAGTAGGGGAGGGAAATTAATAAGAAACCCCACGATTAAAAATCTATACGTGAAAGAGATAAAGCAGTTTATGATTAAAGTTAAAATTCAGGAAAAGGAAATAGAAATGGAAATAGACAGTGGATCTGCTATTTCTATAATGTGTCTTACAGATTGGGAAAGTTTGTCAGCAACTAATTTTAAGAGTTCGCTAGAGAAAACTAGCATTAAAGCGAAAGACGTAAATGATCACGAGCTTAAAATTTGTGGACAGATTACAGCGCCAATCCAGTATAACGGTAAAAAACGAAATCTACGGTTATATATCGTAAATGCAAAAATTAATCCCATTATAGGTAGAGATTGGTTCAGTGAATTAGGAATAGAAATTAATATTATTAAAGGGATTTCTGTAGAACAGGAAATAACTAGAAAATACCCAGAGCTTTTTAACGAAGAATTAGGGTTGATAAATACTAAACCAGTCGAAATAGATTTATTAGAAAATGCACGTCCTGTAGTTTGCAAACCACGAAAAGTGCCGTTTGCGCAAAGAGTGAAGGTTGAAGATAAACTTAAATCTTTAGTCAAAAAAGGAGTATTAACGCCCATCGAAAGCTCTGATTGGGCTACACCGTTAGTGATAATAACTAAACCGAATGGGGATGTTAGGTTGTGTGGGGATTACCGGGTTACAATAAATAAATATTTAAATAGGGGAGCCTACCCGGTCCCAAACGTAAGGGAAATACTGGCGGGGCTACAAAACGTTTCGTATTTCGCCAAGTTAGATCTAAACTCGGCATTCCATCAGATTCGTGTAACGGATAAATCAGCGGAAAAATTAGCGCTTACGACCCATATGGGCTTATATAAATGCAACAGACTACCGTTTGGCATTTCTATAGCGCCGAATATTTTTCAAGCAAAGATTAATGCTTTGTTACAAGGTTTAGAGGGAGTCATTCCATACTTTGACGATATACTCGTCACGGCAAATTCGGAAGATAAGTTACGAGAAAGGCTCCTCACTGTGTGCGAGAAATTGCAGAAATTAGGCGTAAAACTGAACGCACAAAAGACTGTATGGATGGAAAAAGAACTAACCTTTTTAGGTCACTTGATTTCAGACAGGGGCAAGAAACCATCACCCCAGAAAGTAACGGCAGTGATGAATGCCTCTCCACCAATCAATGTCAAACAGCTGCAAGCATTTTTGGGATTGATGAACTTTTTCGAGCCTTTCTTGAAGAATAAGGCTCAGATTGCAAAACCCTTATATGATTTATTAAAGAAGAATCAAAAGTGGAAATGGGAAAAAGTGCATCAAGAGGCTTTCCAGCAAACGAAAGCCTTACTATCATCAGATAAACTGTTAGTGCATTATAATAGCACTTTAGAAGTACGTTTAACCACTGATGCATCTGAATGGGGAGTAGGAGCAGTACTATCTCATCCATGCTACAAAGGAGAGCGCCCCATTGCGTATGCATCAAGGACTCTTTCAAAAGCAGAAAGGAACTACAGCCAATTAGACAAAGAGGCGCTGGCTAATATTTTTGGCCTTAAAAAATATCATCAATTCCTGTTTGGCAGAAACTTTACAATAATCACTGACCACAAAACACTACTTGGAATTCTAGGCCACGATAGACTGGCACCTGAACATTTAAGCCCACGCATGATGCGCTGGAGAAAAATTTTGGCAGGATATGATTATATACTCCAATATCAAAAAGGCAAAGAAATAGCACATGCAGATGCGCTGTCACGAATTCCAGATAAACAAGAGAAAATTAGTTCAGAAGTTGAAATAAATTATATAGATGCATTAAACTCGGACATATTAAATAGTAAAAGGGTAGCAAATTGGACAAATGCCGATCAGGGCTACCAGATATTAAAGCAATGGATTAAAAATGGATGGCCAGATTCGAGGCCTGAATATGTTGATCCGAGTTTTTGGGCAAATAGAAGTAAATTATCAACTTGTAAAGACTGTGTGCTAATGGGTGATCAGGTTGTGATTCCTATGGAGGGCAGACAACAAGTTTTAAATTTACTGCATGAAGGGCACCCAGGAGTGGTACGGGCAAAAGCACTGGCTCGTAGCTACATATGGTGGCCAAAAATATCAAGAGACATTGAACAAAATATTAAAAAATGTGCACCATGTCAGAGACAGATGAATATGCCAACCAAGGAGTACAACTCATGGCCAAAGGCAACAACAGCTTGGCAAAGACTTCACATAGACCATGCTGGTCCAATAAATGGGAAGATACTATTGGTAGATTATTGATGCATATTCAAAGTGGACAGAGTGTAGAATAGTGAAAGATGTTAGTGCCAATGAAACTGTTAAGATACTGAGTGCAGTATTTGCTTGCCACGGACTGCCAGAAACAATTGTGTCTGACAATGGAACAGCATTTACAGCTACAGAAACTGAAGAATATTTCCAGAAGAATGGTATCAAACACATACGGACACCAGCTTACCACCCGGAGTCGAATGGACTAGCGGAAAAGGCAGTACAGAATATAAAGAAAGCCTTAAGAAAATTAGATAACCAAGATCTTCAGAGTGCTATCAATGATGCAATGCTACATCAACATTCAACACCATCAACAGCTATGGGAAAGTCACCAGCAGAATTACTAATGGGCAGGAAATTGCGCATTAAATTATCATTACTGCTTCCAAACCCCACTGAGAAAATGGATAATGAAAATTATATAAACATTTTTGCAAAGGGAGATAGAGTTTGGGTTCGGGATATGTTACGGAAAAAATGGATTGAAGGGATAATTACAAAACTGTTATCACAGCACATAGTAATCATCCAGTTACAAGATGGCACAACATATAGAAGACATATAAACCATCTCAGACATCGTGTTGTAGAAGAACTGCAAATGTTGACACATATACCAAATGAAGCAGGATTACAGGACCAAGAGAAATTGGATATAGAGCAACAAGCAGAAACAGAAGAAGAGACAACACCTGACATTAATGAAACAGATGTGATTCCTAGGCCAAAGCCAGATGAAGGAACAACGGATATATGCAGACCAAAAAGGAAAACACAAAAGCCGTTTAAATTGAGAGACTATGTCTAAATAATAGAGAATCCATTTCTGGAGTAAGGGGAGGAGTGTTATATATATAGAATAATAACAATATAGAATAATAACAATTGACAATGATTGCAGATTGTCAAGCTAATTTCGTAACTAGTGTATATAGCATGTAATAAATCAGTAGAACCCGGATCTAACGTCTGACAGATATGGGTCACCAATTACTCCAGAAATATAAAGAAATCAAACGAGACCGACACGCGACAGGTATAAAAACAAAAGTCAAAAGACTCTCGAAGTCTTTTTCCTGCTACAGTGCTGGCGTGTGCATGTTCAAGGAGATAATATCCCAGGTACTCGGCGCCTGAAGGTAATCCAGCCGACTAGGACTGTGAACAGATCGTACTGATCTTTTATTATTTTATAACGCCCAACTGGGCTTTTCGTGATTAAGTAATTTATGCCTGTCGCAGGTAGAGTGAACTTATTTATAAACTTTTAACTTTGGTACCGGGGGAGCATTAGGATATTAAGATCCCCAACTGTTCTCCATATTATATATATATATGTTAGCTATTCATGTATATTAACCTATTTATTGTGTATTAAATTATTATATTCAATACCTTGTCTGTTTACTAAACTAAATTTATCATTGCTGATCCGTAGGCGAAAGCCGGGACACAGCAATATGAATTATGTTTACATTTTAAATATTAAAATATATATAATCCAATACAACAATTTTATAGAAAAAAATAGCTAATGTTTTTAATGTGATCACTTAACAATGTACTTTCACCAGTGCTATCTCTTTCTTAAATTTTAGTGGATATTTGTAGCATTATTCAATCCAATGCTCATTAGTTCCTCTAGCTTACAATAGATGGCTCTAGGATAGGTTGAAAATAATTAATCTTGGTCATATGTGAGTAAGCTTATGAGAAAGTCATGGGATATTGTTGCTGGTATTAAATTATGAGTGTGTTTTCTTGTTTAAATTCTTTGATTTCCTCTCTAGTTTCACCCAAAAAATCATAGGTATTGAGGAGTTTTAGACAGTGATTTTTCCTCCAGTAACTTTTTCCAAATTGCATTGGTTAATGCAAGCAGATCTTTCATTTATATTATGAGATCTTATAAAAAAATTTATAGTGTCTTAATAATTTCTGATCATATTGGTCGATTTTTATTAGACTTTATTTATTTTATTAAAATTGATATCATGTTTTTTTAATATCTAATTAAACTAGACTTCTACCTAATAGCAAAAAAATTTTTTTTTTTTCTAATTTTTTTTTTCTGATGTTAATTCTATGATTAGTCTGCCCAGGGTATGAAATTTGGCAGTCTTGGAATGGATGGATACTCTAAAGGAATTCATTGGGGATATGGAAATACTTCACTAATTCTTTTAAAAGTAATATAAACTGGGCTGATATTATTTGATTTATAGTAATTTTCTATCTAAACAAAGTATTTGTGATAATTAATTTGTGTGTTGTGCAAAAATTTAATAACAGTAGACTATTTGAAATTGCAGCGCCAGGATTGTTATTTCCAACAGTGTGGATTTCTACTCATATCAACACATGTATTAAAGTGTCCAAATTTTTTATCATTTAATGGTATTGCTGTAATAACACTATTGAGCAAGGAATAAAAGTTTTCTTTCTCATAGTTCTCTGAATCTAATGTACCATATGCACAATAAAATGACCCAAGTAATGTTTCAGTGATACAATGAGGTAGTCTTTATAGAAAATCCAACATCATGCATTTTCCTTTCATTGATTGAAATGCCATTCCACAAAAAAATGGATAGACATCTGTTTTATTTAACTTCCATCCAGTTTTTCTAAGTGCAGAGAACACCTCCTTAGACACCTGCGTTCTCCTCTATTTTAGAGAGTTTGTATCAAATAAAGTTTACATGGTCCACATACTTGTAACCAGAAAAAAAAAATTATAATACTTACCTTTACTACTAGCATTGTCGTCAGCGTTATTACTACCGCTGATATTTCTATGGCTTTAGCGGGTAATTTTTCCAGGCATGATAACTTAGTCACTCTATATGAAACATGCCATTTTTAGACATTTTCTGGGCCCTCGCATCATTGCCATGAAGGCAGGAGAATCCCTCATTAAGGTTACCCAAACTTGCAATCTTTGATCAAGCTCCTGTCTCATACAGTTCCATTCTGGCTCTTTAGTGATCATACTGTCTTGAGCAGATCATAATTGATGACTGCAAGATTACTAAACTGATTCCCATCATCACTTTTTTTTAATTCCCTAGGGCTTGAACTTAAAAAAAATGCAAAAGAAATTGGAATCTGAATTGTTGTGCGTGTATTTAAAGGATGGCAATGTGATTGGATAAACTTAAACTCCTGATGTTACAGTTATTTTAGAGAGATAACTGATGAGCATAAGTGATTCGTCATTGTTAGGCTTTACACTAATTTGAATGATTGGAGAGAGTAAGAAAAAGAGAGAAGCATGAATCGACATCTTATCCTGTAAGGCAGAAGGAAATTTTTTGGTTGGACGTCCCCTCATATCTGAAAGTCATTATACTATCTGTCATCTGTAAAGCCCAATGATAACCACAACATAATACCTGACTAATTGTATTAATGTCTATACACATGCACATATATAATATTTATGAAGTAATAATCTTCAAATATGCATACTATATAAGAATCCTTTATATGACAGACTTTCTACAGTCATTGTAATAAACTTGCAAGTAGCGCCCTCACACATCAATGAATCTAGCAACAAATGAAAAATGGATTCATTTTTTTATCTATTTAGTAGATTGCATTGACATGAGTGCACGTTTATTCAAATGACAATCTGACTTATAAAGGATTCATATAATATGTATATTTTAAGATTATTAAATTCTCAATGCTACATATTTAACAATATAATTCCTCGCTTACAGGGTTGTTAAAATTAGTAGAACATATTATAAACAAATAGATATCAAATTTATCCACCAGTATAAAATTATATTATGTCACTACTTGCTTTCAGCTATTCTACAAATAAAAAATGAAGTGCCTTTACATAAATCTGACCCTGAGGTAAAAGTAGAGAGTAATAACAGTACAGAGGACAAAGAAAGTTCAAGTGTATCTGTGACTCCAGAAGGTGAAAGCAGTGAAGAAGAAACAATGGTAAGGGTCTTAGATATGTATAGGTTTAAGATTAAAATTTTTATGATTTAAAAGTTTTGTTCTAAAATGGAATTAATTTGGGAAATTTGACCTTACATTGTGCCTGATATATATAAACCAAAATTATATACTTCGCCAATAATTGTAACTGACAACATAATAAAATATTCTAAATATCTTAGTAAAAACAATCAAAGTGAAAGAGAATTAAATTCATTTACTTAAGTTTCAACATATATAACAAAATACTTACCAAAGGTATAAAATTTATCTAATTAGTTATTGAGCAAACATTTGAAAATAATAGTAGTTATACTTAAGATTTGAAAAAAAAAAGTATTTTCAAACTTATAATTTTTAGATTTGACATCTTTACCATTAATGGTTAGTTATTTAAGATATGTATCTATAAGTAGCAAGATTTAGTATAGTATAGAAATATCGACATTAGACATAGTAGTGTATGAAATAGAGGCAAAACTCTCCATACTACTAGTGTCACCTAGTGCAAACCAGAGTAATCATTGAATTCAAGAAGTTTGTGCATAAAATTCCTACTAGTGCCTACTCATCCAATATCCCCAGACTAGTTTCCAGCTTGTCATTTTCATCAGTAAGATGGCACTACTGTATGGAGAATTTTGTCTCTGATTTAACAGCTTGTATAAGTATAGGAAATAGTGATCGTGTGATGTTTGGTGGTTTAATGTATGAAATACAAGCATTTATTTTTCTTTTGAGAAATAAAACTTAAATACAACTATTATAAGACATTTTATTTAATTTTTGAATCGGACAGAGTAATTTAGATTAAAATTTTATAATTTACTTAAATCGGATTGGATCATTGCTCAGTGGATTTTTTCTTTTACAATGCATAGATTAATACTCTTTTTTTTTGCTCAGTAAAATCAATATATATATATATAATTTCCTGTCTTGATTATGAACTGAATGCTGTTAATAAACATTTTAGTATCCCTTTATTTAAAAGATTGCTCAGACAATGCAAATAACCATCTGCATTAGCTGTCCCAAGTATATATAGAGATTTACTAAATCTAGTAAGTTTGCAAACAAGAGTGAATCCCATTGCAATCTAGACGTAAACACAGTTTCCTCATTTATGTACAGCCTATCTAACTTTCATGGAAGAATCTATTTCTTATACATTTTCCATTCCATGCAAGTGAAAAATTGTAAGTCGTATATTTGTAATATAGTAAATACAGCATTTCTCCTAACGTTAAATATAATTTCCGAGCTTGATGAAATAAACTGTTCATCTCTCTAGATACTTCTGCGATAACTAATGCAGACATTCTAGGAAAGGGAAGCTGAAGTGTTAATTAACAGCATTTGGTTTATTAGCAAACACTGGAAATTAAAATATAATATTGGAATATATATGTTTAGTTTTCTATCAAAAGATAAGTTTAATAAACTAAGCAATGGAGTACTGTGACTTAGGACCAATTCTTGATCAACATCAATGGCAGTTTGCCATTTCTTTTATTGCAATAGATCAGGGGTGCCCAACCTTTTTGCACTTAAGAGCACATTCTATAATACCGGCCAGGTGGCGGGCACCATTTATTTTTTCAATGTAAATTTATAGTTGGATATTGTTAATAATACGCATAATGTACAAAAAAATATTTATTTCAAAAATAAAATTTTAACATATAATTAACGTTTATATTTTTACGCTGTAAAAGTATAGTATGCCCTACAATTTGATTACAATATAATACAATAATTTATAAGAAATTTTAAAAATTACATTTATTTGTATCAGATAAATAATTTTTTAGCGTGTTCGGATAGCGGCGGGCGCACGTAAAATGGTCTGCGGGCGCCATGGTGCCCGCAGGCATAGGGTTGGTTCTACTGTCTCAATTTTAAATCTACACCATTAACTTTAGTGAACCTGATGACATCAACAAAATAAATGATTTATAGATTGTTTCCATTCTAAACAGTTTAGATTTAATTAATCTGGGATTTTTTCTTTTTTACAGATATTAAAAATTGAACCGTTTACGGAATAGGAAGCAGTCGCTTTTTTCTTAGAAAAAAGCACTATCTTCCATAGACCTTTTTTTTTACTAAATACATTATATTGATGCGGGCGATGAATTTTGGAAAATATTACCATCTTGATATAACTACGTATCAAAGGGTAATCTCGCAGCTCCTGGAAATATTTTTCTCATAAAATATTCTTTACTTTTATGAGTCTTTTCAATGATATTAATAACTGTATGATAATGAAATTAGAACCATGTAGTGGCGATTCTTTAAAAAGAAGAATCTTTCACGTTATATGGCACTGATCATATTATTAGGGACTTTCTCAGTCTGTGTTAAACTACTAAAGCATCATACGATCACCATTTTTTATGCATACACTATCTGTTAAAGCGATAGCACTTCTCTCCATGCAGTCCCAGAAACCTTCTGACACTCATTGATTACTATAGCTTGCACTGGGTGGCACAATTGTATGGAAAGAATTGCTACTGTTTCCCACCTTGTCTGAATAATAAGTGAATGCTTGAAGCTTCTTAAGACAAATGTAATAAAAACTTATTGTAATTAATTATTGTAGTAATAAAAAGCAAATTTATTTCATTATAATAACTGATTGTAAAAAATTAATCAACTGAATCCAGTTTTTTAAAAAAATAATTTTATTTCTCCATTTTTGCCATGTTCAACTATATTTTTTTTTAAAAAAATTATACAAATATTTTAAGGTTGTAAAAATACTTATAAAAATAATTAAATTTGAAATGATATTTATATAAAACAAATACTCTTCTTATGAGTGGTATGAGATACCATTTGTAGTCTCTACATTTCTAAACACATTGAAATCATTGCAAGCTAACTCAAGGATATTGGTTAGGGCAGCACTGGATATGAACTAATTAAGCATCACCATCTACCATCTATTGATTACTAAAGCATATTTATACTAGGTACAAAAATGTGAGAAAAAAATTTATTAGCTGATAAGTAGCATTTGTGCAAGCAAGTGTCAAATGATGTCTTGTTGGTTTCATACCAATCCTGCCTGGCCAGGGAATAAAGGTGTCTATAGTTATTAAAAAAACTAAAGACTCTATAATATGTAGATACTGAATTGGTTTCAGATCTATATAACTATTCAAGCACATTGGCTATGGTTGCAATCAGTACGTTTTTCAGTTGGGGCAAGTAGCTTAATAGCAAAACAAAAAAAAATAAAAGTTGGCTATTGGAGAAAAAGTGCAATCGATCCAAAAGATTCAGGGTGTCCAAAATCCAAAGTCTCTTATGGATGAAAATCTTCAGCTGGAAACTAATCTGGGGATATTGAATAGGATAATACTGGATGTAGATTTATTAAGCACTACCATCTGACATCTATTGATTACTAAATCTTACACTAGGTGGTTAAGAATGACATTTCTTTAAGTTCTTAATGATTTATATTTGATGAGTTTACATAGACATTGTGCAGATTTTTAATCACTGATTTCATAAAATTGTAAAGTTCTATTCAGTAAATATCAAAGTAATTTTGTCCAGATAATCATTTCATGCTTTGGATTTTTCTACTATGAATAAGCAGCCACAATATTTTTTAACCACTGATTTAAAGTTTGATTGTGTTCAGAAATTTTTGTTTGAGGCAGCAGTAGGAATCAGATTGCATTGGAGAATATGCTTTCTGTAATTTTTTTTCTGCATTGTCTCATTGTTTGGATTTTTTAAAATTTTTTAATAATAATCAACCCATCTTATTTCCAACACTCAAGTTAAATTCTTAATCAAGCAATCCTAGGTATTAAGATTAAACTATTTTTTAGGTTATTTGTCTTATTTTCAAAAAAACTTCAGTTTAATTATGAACAATAGATTACAATTATTGTTTTAATTTTTTCTAAGTAATGCAATATTTTAAATTTTGGGGAAAAAATAATTATTTAATAATTTGTTTCTGTTTTTAGTTAATAAAATAGATCATAATGTATTAATTTTTCCAATAATTTTATTTTATTATAATTTTATTTTTAAAAATATTTTTAATAATAAATTTTAATGATTGTTGTAATTGGTTTTTTTTCATCTTTAAAGGATGAAGCAAATTTGGTTAGTAAGCATTTAGAGCCAGATCTTATAGAAGAAAAAATGCAAATGCAGAAACTTGAAAGTGATGGTGATAATACCGACGATGAAGAAGAGGAAGATGATGAGGATGAAGAAGAGGATGATGATGATGATGATGAGAAAAATAGTAATTCAGAAAACATGAAAACTAAATTAGAAACATATATGCCTTTTAGTAAAAAAGTAAGTTTCTCACACACACATATATACACACACACACACACACACACACATATATATATATATCATCGTTCAATATGAAATGTTCAATTTCAGATCACAAGTTTATTATATCTCAAACAAGATACAATAATATTTATCACAATATGTGCCTAAACTATTGACACAATCTTACCATCTTAATGGTAGCCTGTTTGTGTCAGCAGTGAAGAAGCCTGAGGAGGGAAGTGGTAATAAAATTTAAAAAGGTTGTTTATTGCAATTTGTTGAGAATTGAATTCTTGCAATAAAGGAGTCTGGTGAACATGGCAAATAACAGAGTTTTCAAGTCTAGCTCCTGTAATTTGAGCAATATTTTTTCTGCAACCTGTAGTTGAACTAGAAGATTGGGCTGCCTCTGTTGACTAATCTCTGCTGCTTAACCAGTAGACATTTATTTTAATTGAATATTCAGGGTTTTTGAAACTGTAGTGGATAATACCAGCACTGGAACAACAGTCAGGCCCTGTTAGACTTTTGTCTTGAATATTAGATTTTGGACTGTGCTTTGCCACTTCATTTTTACCCAATTATTATACCAAATGTTTGTAGTTGTCAAAATCGTTTTTCATCACACGTAATAATATGGCATAGAAATGGTTCATCTTTACATTGTGGTAGCAAAAACGGGCAAGACATTTTCTCTTCTTTCATTCATTTAATTCTTGCAGAACCCATTTATAACAGTTCCTTTACCTTGCTGATTTGTTTCAAATGGTCCAATATTATTGGAATAGAAACATCAAACGTTGCCGCTAATTCATGTATAGTTTGAAAAGGATACAATTTCATTACAGTTTTCGGCTCACCATTATCCACCTTGGTCTCAGGTTTCCCATATGATTCATTTTTAAAAAATAAAATCCCCAGAAATGGGATTTATCAAACCATTGTCATAATGTGCATTCATTAGCCATAATCTTTACAAACATTTTATATTTTGAGTTGTCTGTATTCCATGATGGAACTAATATTCGAAAATAACGTAATTTTTTGACTTATCTGTAGTTTTAAAAAAAAAAATTTGTCTGAAAAAAAAGAAAAGAATAATTAATCATAAACTCAAAATGTGCAATTGAAAGTATGTGAATGTAACTTCACAGTAAGACAGAAAACAAGAAGTATCAAAGTAAAATATCAGAGATGTCAACTGTCAAACTTAGTACTTGGGAAAATTGGACATTTCATGTTTTATAACTTAAAAAATATATATATAATATCACATGATCACCATTTCTTATGCTAACACATAACTGTTATTAAAACAGGCAAAACTCTCCATACAGTAGTGCCACTCAATGCCAACCAAAGTAATAAGGGATGCCAGAAGACTTGTGCATAAAATCCCCATCAGTGCCAACCAGAATAATCAATGATGCCAGAAGACTTGTGCATAAAATCCCCCTCCGGGCCCACCAGAGTAATCAATGGATGCCAGAAGACGTGCAAAAAATCCCCATCCAGTGCCTCATCCAATATCTCCACTGGATAGGGATTTTATGCACAAAGTCTTCTGGCATCATTGATTACTCTGGTTGGCACTGATGGGGATTTCATGCACAAGTCTTCTGGCATCCCTTATTACTTTGGTTGGCACTGAGTGGCACTACTGTATGGAGAGTTTTGCCTGTTTTAATAACAGTTATGTGCTAGCATAAGAAATGGTGATCATGTGATATTATATATATAAATTTTAAGTTATAAAACATGGACATAAGTACTAGGTTTGACAGTTGTCATCTCTGATATTTTACTTTGATACTTCTTCTTTTCTGTCTTATTGTGAAGTTACATTCACATACTTTCAATTGCACATTTTGAGTTTATGATTAATTATTCTTTTTTTTTTCAGACAAATTTTTTTAAAACCACAGTGGGGATATTGGACGAGGCTCTGGATGGGGATTTTATGCGCAAGTCTTCTGGCATGAATGAGGTGCTGGATGGGGATTTTATGCACAAGTTTTCTGGCATCCATTGATTACTCTGGTTGGCACTGAGTGGCACTACTGTATGGAGAGTTTTGCCTGTTTTAATATATAATATTTAAATACAAGTATATTGCCTATACAGAACAATGTAATTTAAAAGGCATTTGGACTCGGACTTTCAAGCACCCTACAGTTATCCACTCCATCTTATACAATCGAGTTATATGAGCACATACATGTGAAAAAGATAAATATCTCCAATATTTGTATTTTGTGCTAAATCAGCACTCATCAGTTGGGTCAGATCATCATCTTCCACATAGCAAATCTTCAAGCTTTAATGGAAAAACTTCAATCTTTCTCACCTTCCAACTCCATCTATATCATTGAAAATGTGACGATGCAATGCTAAAAGCTGTTGTCAATCTTATTGTCATACTCATGTTGACTTTAAGTCACTCTGATCCCTCATATGTAGGCCCTTAATATGTTCATTTAAATAAACAGAAATGGGATGGGCAGAATACAGGCTGAATATATAATATTTAAATACAAGTATATTGTCTATACTGAACTTAATGTAATTTAGAAGGGATTTTAACTCAG
This sequence comes from Epiperipatus broadwayi, assembly GCA_028023455.1. Classification (NCBI taxonomy): domain Eukaryota; kingdom Metazoa; phylum Onychophora; class Udeonychophora; order Euonychophora; family Peripatidae; genus Epiperipatus; species Epiperipatus broadwayi. The sequence goes on from JAQFVV010000039.1 coordinate 8,734,421, forward strand.
ACTTATGATAAACAAAACAAGTTATAAATTCCATGGTCTGGAGGTGAGAAACAACGAAAGAGATATTGAATTCTATCTCTCTCTGCGTTTATGTAAACAAAGCTTGTTAGGAATTATTGGTAAAGCTCCATCTAGTGATCATAAAATGCAAGCTAAAAGCAAGTTACGAAATTTATAACTTGTTTTGTTTATCATAAATGTACCCTTGAAGGTTTTTGCAATGATATATATTGCAGAGGCTTTTACTATATGGTGAAACTGAACTGATTTCAGACCCATATAGCTATCTAGTTTGTTAAGCTGGATTTGAAGACATTACGTGTCTGAGAAATTTCATGCTTTCAAACTGATAGAAACGTGTTTGATAAATGCTGATTTTAGAGTTAATATTTAGATCTAGTTTCTAGTCTTCCAACCCTTCACTTACGTGAGCCAACTAGCTCGAAACCATGGTCTGGAGATGGGAGACAACGAAAGAGATATTGAATTCTATCTCTCTTGGCATTTAGGTAAACAACGCTTGTTAGGAGTTATTGGTAAAGCTCCATCTAGTGATCATAAAATGCAAGCTAACAGCAAGTTACAAAATTTATAACTTGTTTTGTTTATCATATATATCATTAAAATCAGTCAAGACTAGACAATCCCAATATCATTAATAATCTCAATTTGTTGTCATGGCAATCTTTTAATATGTAGTAATGGAAAATATTACAATATTAATGAAGCAACATTGTCTCATAAATAGCAATATTTCCCTGTTGGACAAGCCAAAAATGTAATGGACAATTAATAAAATAACGGACGAAAAGCTGCCTGACCTACAAATGCTCATGTATTTGAACAAACTAGAAATACAATAGAACAATAAAATGCTGATCGTTAACAATAATATGTAACACGATAAGTGAAAATTGATCATCAACAATATGGATAAAATAAAACTAACTGTTCACTGAATAGCTTGCAGATTTGGGTAATCATAAATGTAATAGACAATATTATAACTGAGCAGGGCTAGTTGGGCAATCAAATATAATAAATAAAATTATGAAGCAAATATTTTTTTCCAATTATGCATTACATATTTGGGCAATCTAAAATATACTGAATAAAAGTTACACTTAGGCAAATAAAAAAAAAGACTAATAAATAAACAAATAAATGAATTTGTTCACAAATGGCTCTATGATAGTTTGTATTTACATCCGCAATAGACTCGCGAATTTGTAAGTTGCCAATGGGTTCATAAAAAGTGTTTTTGTTTAGCAAAGAAGATAAAATTCAATAAATAATACTTTACTGTTAATGAGATATCGTATGGGATATGCCCGTAAAAATTTTAATTGTAAATAAATTGTGTAATAAAATAATTTTATAATGATTTATGCAATAGGTAAATTAAAGTTACTTAGGTTAGTAATAATATAAATTTATCACTTGCAGACTTCTTGGTGATTCTGCAGCATCACCTAGCGGTCACAGTATGTATAACTGAAAGCTACCATTTATAATTTACCCCTACTAGATTGCAATTAATAGAAATGAATTATGATTAAAATTATTAATGCATACAGTCATAAAGGAGTAATTACAAATTTTTTTCTCAAACAATAAAAAAATTAAATATAATAAAATTTTAATATTATCTTATATATTTTTTTCTTTTACTGTTTTATATCTTTTGAGTCAAGTAATGCTTTTTAATAATAATTATTTTATAATTTAAATAAATTATATAGAATATAATTATGTTTAATTTTAGATTTGTTTAAAAAAATTTAATACCTTAATAATTGATTTAAGCCTTAATTACTTGAGTCTATTATTTAAGCCTATATTGAATGTTAAGATAAAACTGCATTAATTAAGATTATTAATATAAAAAAACTTTGATAAATATTTATCATTAAGCTACTATTATATTTTTAACCATTATTAATAAAAGAAATTTGATTTCATGTAGATAATTTACAAGAAATTTTTCTCTTAGCATCTGTTACCAAATTTAGCTTATATGTAATTTCAGCTTAGATTCCATTATCCCACAATATCGTCTTTGGCACATCAATGATAACTACAAATGCAGGGCTCCATGAACATTTTTATCCTTATATATTCAACAATTCCTTTTACTGATATTACAATCCATGGTAAATTTGATAGTTTTATAGCTTCATGGAAATTAAGCATACCATGTTATTAATCATTCCATTTGAAACATAAAGATATCAAATAAGATGTTTTGTGTCCCTTCCCGCCTCAATAATTTTTTTTTTTTCAGTGAACATTTCCTCATTATAAGTCCAAAATCTGTTTGTAAAAATAAGGCAAGATAAACAAATTTTTAAGCAAAATAAAGTGCTGAATTTATTTCTGTAATTACAGTAACACAAAAAGCAGTCTTTTTCTTTTCCTTTTTTTTAAAACACTAGCTCGTGAACATGTGATTATTTTTTCCCCCAATTTTAATAAGGTAATGTTATCATTTGATATCACTTAATAAGAATTATTTCATTTTCAAATTTAATAAATAAAATATTCATTGCCTCTATATTTATCTCAAATTAATAAACATATTTATTAAATATAATACCTTTAATAGTTTTTTTTCTTTAGTTATTCATAAACTATAATAGGACTCTAGATGGCAACATGTGTATATCACAGTATATTGTATATAGAGCTTGCAAATAAGCTCTTAACAAGCTTTGCAGAATATCCCCAATCCCAGACCAGTTTCTGCTACTGGTTTCCTCAGTGAGGTGCTAGGATGGATATTCAAGCATTAGATTAAAAATACCAGACAAGCTCAGCACTTTATGTAATGGATAACTATTAAGTAGAAAATCTGAATTTTTCAGATAATTATGTCTTCCAATCCAGTTATCTAACTTAAATAGGCATATGGGACTGAACCAAGTTCAGATACACCCTATATTAATAACTTTAGCAATATAAAATTGCCAAAGCCTTAATAGCAAAAAATAAAATTACAAAGAAATCAAGTCATATGCCACATGAATTAATTTAACAAGCTTGTATTTCATATCAGATACACCATATATTAATAACTTTAGCAATATCAAATTGCCAAAGCCTTAATAGCAAAAAATAAAATTATAAAGAAATCAAGTCACATGTCATACAAGCTTGTTAAGTCATATGAAATACAAGCTTGTTAAATTAGGTCATGTGACATATGACTTGATTTCTTTGTAATTTTATTTTTTGTTATTAAGGCTTTGGCAATTTTATATTGCTAAAGTTATTAATATATAGTGTATCTGAACTTGGTTTAGTCCCATATGACTATTTAAGTTAGATAGCTGAATTGGAAGACATATGAATGTCTGCAAATTTTAGATTTTCTACTTAATAATTATCCATTAGATAAAGTGCTGGGCTTGTCCTGGATTTTTAATCTAATGCTTGAATATCCTAGCATCTCACTGAGGAAGTTAGTAACAGAAACTGATCTGGGGTTGGGGATATTCTGCAAAGGTCGTGAAGAGCTTATTTGCGAGCTCTATATATAACATTTGTAATACAAGCTTGTTAAAATGACTTGATTTCTTTATAACATCACAATATATATATAATTTTCATTTTTTTATCCTTGGCTATTAAGGAAACTGCAATACATCTAATAAATAGACTACAATAAATATAGTGAGAAGTTAAACTCTGGCATTTTTTAGTTTATTATATGTGTGTGTGTAAATTACACTTTGATTTACAAGTGTCAAACTTTCTGTACCCACATCTTTTGGCATTAACCATTTCAGATAAATACATTTATGATTATTACTAATCATTTATTAAATTAGAGATTATTTCAAGCCCAGATATAACTTTAAACCTCACTTAAAGATTAATATATCTGGTTTTCATTATACATAAATACATGGAATAATTCAACTTCATTATTTTTTCTCATGCGCAAAATTGTGAGTGCAGAATATTGTCTGACACTTGTAAATTAAAATGATAAACACTGAATAAATGATTAAAGTACAGGAAAAAGACTGTAACTTGAGCTAATGTTTATCTTGGGGGTTATTTGTTTTTTCTGATGTCTTTATTTATATATTTTATAAATGTGTTGTGAAGTGGAAATTTTAAATAGATATTGTATATATATGTTCACTAGAGGGAGCTTACCATTAGCTCCAATCAAGCTTTAATTTATAAATGCCGAAAGAGAAAAAATTCAAAATCTTTATCGGAAAGTTCTTATCCACAGACCAATTGGTTTCGAACTTATGGCTCACCTCAGTGAGGAGCTAGGACTCCAGACACTAGATCTAAAATACCAACTCAAAAGTCAGCACTTATCTAATACGTTACTATCAATTCGAAAACCTGAGATTGAGAGTAACATATTAGGTAAGTGCTGACTTTTGAATTGGTATTTTAGATCTAGTATTTGGAGTCTTAGCTCTTCACTGAGGTGAGCCATAAGTTCAAAACCAATTGGTCTGGGGATAAGGACTTTCTGATAGAGATTTTGAATTTTTTCTCTTTCAGCATTTATAAATTAAAGCTTGATTGGAGCTAGTGGTAAGCTCCCTCAAGTGAACATTTTAATAAAGCTTAAAAGCAAATTACACAATTTGTGTCTTGTTTTATTAATTATTATATATATATGTGTGTGTGTGTGTGTTGAATATTTGAATATGTAATATACACTGCAGGAATTACCTGCTCTAACTATTTGTTGCAATATGATTTTCTTTTGTTATTGTACCTTTCTATATCTAATAGATTGTTATATGCTATTTATATCATTATAGGACTAGTAGTAATAATTTTAGTAATAGTAGGATTTTTATATTTCATGGATTTTTTTTTTATTAAAAAAAAAAGAATGTTGTAGTGGAAAGAAATCAGAATAAAGAATCATCTAGTGAGGATGATGAAGAGGAAGAGGAGGATGAAAGTGATTCTGAAGAAGCAGAAAATGTTGAAAAAAATATTTACTTGCAATCACAGGTGTCTTCCAACAATAAAGTAAGTAAATCATTCAGATTATCAAAAGAGAATTCATTTTCCTGCCACTTATGTTTAAATACTCAATCTTGCTGAGAGTAAAAGATTCTTCAGTGTTTAAATATTATAATTTCCAGATTAAGACTTATGGGTTATGTTTGTTTGATACAAGTCTTTTATTTAAAAACTAACCATAAGAGTCCAATCTGTGATGTTCTTTTTGCTTTTATATCTCTAGTTCTTTCTTTTGAAATTTTTTTTGTATCTTCTCAGATTTATTAAAAAAACAAGTGGATTTCTTCTCTCATTGTTTTTTATCAATATGTTATTTATATTTTATGCACAAACATTCTAGCATCCAATGATTACTGTGGCTTTCACTGGGTGGCACTACTGTAGGGAGAGTTTGCTATTGGTTTAACAGCTTGTGTGAGCATAGGAAATGATGGTTATGTGATGTTTTAGTAAATTATATATATTGTTTGACTTTTTATTAAGTTTTAAAGAATTGCTAATAACTATATAATAAATATTTTGCATAAAGAATTTTTTTAATTAACATGGCCAAACATATAACAAGTTATTACTTTTTATTTTCATAGTGTTGTTTCCATAATCTGCATCCAATATATTAAGATTAATGAGAATTTGATTTTCCTTTTCCATTAAATAAATAATTGTTGTTGCTATTGTATTTTTTATTTTTATTTTTAAATAATAATATATTCACTTAAAAAGGTAATTGCATTATGAGTAAAAAAAAAGACATCATTATTTAAATAGGGAGCTGTTTATTATCAGCTATATTCTTATATAGTTTTATTCTCATGATATAGAATTAGAAGGTTATTAAGATTAAATTTCTACACAGATGAACAGATATGAAGTGATAATGTGGAAATAATAAATCATGGACGTACCACATATTCTTCACATTGGTTTCAAGCTTTGTTGTCAATTCCAAAATTCATGAAATAGTAGCAATCACATTGTTTCAACTTGTATATACATTATGCACACATACTTATAATACAACTCTATTTGTAAATGAATTGTATTTGTAAATTAAGAATTCAATAAATATCTAGAAATTAATTCATTACAGTAAGCTGCCTGATTTATTTTTTCTACAGCTCTACTTAAGTGGAGGAGAAAAAAAATTCTAAAAGGAAAACATGTTATATTGAATTGCAAAATGGAAAAAGGAAAGACATAAGTTGGCCTGCACTTTTAAACAAGGAATTAAAAAAAAAGAATGGGGAACTAATCAGTGAAAATTCTTTTAATGGTACTCTAGAGCATGAGGCCTACCTAGCCGATAAAATCATATACTACATACTAATGGCCAGGATGATAAGGATTTATATGACATACATTTGGCAATGCAATAGGAAACAGTAGTTATGATAAGGATTTGCGAGAGGGAAAATATGTGTGGGAATTAAAAGTAGGGTGAATGTATTACCAGGGTCATTCAATGATTAGGGGTGTGGCAATGTATTAGCTAGAAAGGGTAGAGAAAGAAGAATGTAAGAGTGTGTATTCAAATATTGTTAAGCTGTTAATAATGTTGTAGCATTGGTGGGGCCAAATGATATTAGAAATAGGAATACTGAGATGGGAATTTGTGAATTTGAGGGAAAGAAATGTTTAGATAGGAGTAGTAAGATTATTAGCAAAAAGAATGATAATGTGTTAAATTTAAATAATGTTTGTGGAGTTAATTTGAAGCTAGAATATTTGTGCAAGAGTAGTATAGTAAATGTATTAGATATGTGGAATGCATTCATTAAAAATACAAATTTGGTTAAAAGTAGAGTTACATTTATTTGAAAGATTGAATAAAATATCAAATAAATTACTTTAAAATAAATTTGATTAACCATTAACTAAAGCAGATACATGGAATATTTCTATACATTTGTGTTAGGTGGTTTAAAGATTAAAATTACTAATGTTTAGTTTGTCTTTATATAATAAAAGTAAAACATGTTTGTTTGTAGCAAAAAGTGAAGATCGTTGCTTGTTAAATTTTATGTTCTTTATTTGATTTAGTTCATATTTCAATATTTAAGATCTATTAGCTGTACAGTTCAAAGTGTATCATTTTGAGCTGGTTATTTTGAAATACGAACTCTAATGTATTTACATATTAGTTCACAGAGGGCGGTACTGGATTTTTTAATCATGTGGGGTGATTTAATATTTATATATATATAACCATTAGAACAGACAGATAGATAGACAAATGAGTAAAGATATAATATTAGAGATAAATATGAAAGTGGAGAATATGTTTATATTTAGGGATGTGAATAAAATAAAAGATAATATGGGTAAAGATAGAATAATAAAAAATGTAAGGACAGAACTTTTTTTTTATATACATGAGGAGGAAGATATATGAATAAAGGGAGAGAATTGGAAGTTTTCATAGGAGAAAAATTAATTTGTTAGAGATGAAGAAGAACGGCATCTTCAGAAATGTGAATGAAAAAACTAAAGTGATGTGATGAGAATAGGAAAAAGTAGTAGCATAGGGGTTATTATTAAGGAGAATATTTTTTTAAAAAAAAACTGTAAAGAACATATGTGGATTAGGTTGAAGTTGGGTAAAAAGAAGTGGGTAAATGATATATTGAGCTATTGGAAATGAGGTGAATGTTAAAGAATAGAATGTGAGTATTTGGGAACATTTACATAGAGATATAAATGGGTTTAGAAAGAATAATTATAAAATATTGATTGTAAGAATTAATAAAATGCTGGAAGTGGAGAATATAAATGGAGTGTTATTAAAAAGAATGTGATAAAAACGTATTGAAAATTTGCAGTTTAAATATATGATGTGGAGACGAGGCAAAATCTAAAATAAATTATTGATTATGTGGTGACATATAAATAGAAATAAGAAAAGACAAAAAATTAAAGTGTTTTACAAGGAAAAAGAGAATGTAATAATGATTGTAATTTTATATTGATAGAATTAGAAATATCTGGGAGGCTAAATAATAAAATTTATAGGAAACTGACAGGAACAGATGAGAAATAAACTCAGGTTAAATTGAGTAGACTTAATAGTATTTTGGAAACAATTCTGAAAGATTTTGGTTTTAAAAGTTACGAAGAGTAGGTGGATATGGTGAAGAGAATTGTAAATGAGTATTTCTTTGAGTCACCAGTATTAATAAGAGAAAAATGTAGAAAATAAAAGAACTTTAGAAAGTGTTAAAAAGAAAAGAAGAAAGACATATCGGAATTATAAAGAGACAGTTAAGAAGCATTTGAGACAAGAGGAAATAAAGGTTAGGTGGGATAGCTATTTAAAAAAGAAATAGCTATAATAGATTTAAGATGGAAGTGGGTAACAAAATAAATTAATGAAGCAAATTAGTATTGTAGGAGGATTATAAACAATTTTGAGATATATGAAGAAAAAAAACTAACTAAGAAAAGGAATTTATATTATTAAATGCACATAAGATGAGAGAGTGAAGATGCTGAAGAACTTGAAAAAATATACCTAATGAATTTGTAATAAAGACTTTGGGTGAAGGAGAATTGAAAATTGAATGATTTATTAAAGATCTTGATTTGTAAGAAGATAGGTAGAATGATAGATGTAAAATCAAATAGAGAAATAAATAGATTTAAAACGGAAAAAGGAAGAAAATTAAAAGAACCACTGAAATTATAGTATGGGAAAGTGTGCAAAGTTGGAAAGGTGTGAGAATTAGATTATTATATAAAAGAAAGGGAATGTAATTAATTAGTTATGAACTTACACAATATTTGTGCATATCTTAATGGATAGGTTAGAACTTGGATAAATTTGGGGGATTCGGAATGGATTTTGTACAGGGAGAAGAATAGGAGATAATTTATTGGTTGTGTCTCCATTGACAAAAATGTCTTTTAAGGGGCTCCATTGACAAAAATATCTTATAAGGGAGTAAACAATTATCTACTGCATTTTTAGATATAGAAAGGGCTTGTGATAGGATAACTATAGTTTGTGGAAACATCTTGAAAATATGGAAGTGAATTTAGGATTGTTAAGAATGATTAAGAGTCTTTACAGGAGGATGTAGAATCAATGGAAATTAAATGTGAAATTGGCTTGAAACAAGGCTATTCATTATTACTGTTATTATTTATTTTGAATTTTAAAAGAATTGGAGATTGGGATAAATGATATGGCATTTTTTGCAAAGGGTATAGAAGGTTTGGAATTATTATTAAAGATGTGTCAAGTGATAGGAAGAAATATGAAAATTAAATTCAGCGGAAAAAAAAATCTACAACTTTAGTATTTAATGGAAAGGTAAAACTGAAGAATAGAAAATAGGAGAAATGTGGAATATTTAGGCACTTTATTAAATGAAAAGGGAATTATACAGATAACATGGAAATTAGAGTTGAGAAAAAAAGAAAAAATAGAATAAGATTGAAGTATAATAACTACTCTTTTCTACTGTATTGCCAAATGTATACCATATAATATTCAATTGTCCAAGCATTTTACTACTTTTACAATGCTTTTTTTTCCACCTTTTGCTACAGTTTATAGTTTCAATTGCCCCAGAAATCTTCTTCAGAATATTATATATCCTAATCTCACTATTACAATAGTGAGATTAGGAGATATAATGTTCTGAAGAAGATTGCTGGGGCAATCGAAACTGTACACTGTAGAAACAGGTGGAAAATAAAGCATTGTAAAAGTAGTAAAGTGCGTGGACAATTGAGTATTATACAGAATAAGATTGATAAAAAGTTTTGGCCTGATTTTCATATAATAAATATGAGATATGTAAAGTAATTTGGAAAGGTTGATGATACGTACTTTAACATTTTGAAGTGATGTGCTGCTTTATAATGCCAAGAAAATCAGAAAAAATTAAATAAAATACAAAAAGAAATAAATTGATATGCATTGGATGCCGAAGAATATTCAATATGAAATGGGACAGACTTTATTTTTTAGTGAGAAAAATCAGAAGTATGCTTAAAATGTTTGGAATGTTTCAACATATTGTAAGGTTGGCTTAAAATCCTATCCACATTAGCCTTTATCCATCCACAACAGCAAATCAAAGCCATTTAAGACACAAACTAGATAATAGATTTTTGGATATGCACTATCATTTTATAATGCAAACATACATATATACACACACACCAAAAGTTTGTTTTATTAACAATACTAAATCAAAATAGTGTCACAATGGAATGATTTCTCTTATGTAAGAAAAACTGGAAAAAAAAAACATTTAAAAAGGCCTTTCATATAAATACTAACAATAAGTTATCTGTCAATGTGTAAACGTCACTATTTAAGACTTAGACTTGATAGGCATAGTGATGATCTAATGTCAAGTCAATATCTAGACAACCAAGTGTTAGAGAATGAGAATAGAATTTTATTATGTAATTTTAACTTCATCTACAACCAATAAATATATGCAACAATAGACAACCACAGCAATTAAAAAGGAAATGGAAAAGCTTGTATTCTAAGCAATGGAAATTAAGCAAGGTATAAAAGTGAACCCAATTCATTTCTGCCATTTTTTGTTATTTATCAAAGGATAGGATAACCACACACAAACAATATCTTAAGATCAAACCATAGAATGCAAGATAAGATGTACGATTTGTTCGAAAATCTCATTTTAGTTGTATAATTTTCACAGCACAAAAAGTTGAAAGAAACTACAATTAATGCTTAAGATAGAGAAAGTTGATAATTTTTTAGCAATTTAACAAAAGAACTGAATTAAATTTTAAGTTGATAAGTAAAAATTACTGACTGCACTATTATTCGAACGAGAGGAAAGGAAATAGGGTTCTAGTAAACTATTAACTGTGCAGCCTTTGGTGGCGCTGGTTCTGTGTAAAAACACAGAATTATACCGCTTTCGCGGCCGAATCTACGGCTAATATATGAGTGATCATTAATATATGAGTAGATCATATGTAGTGGTTATAATACGCGGCCAATTCTTTCGCGTTCAATAACACTACGTCTACTAACAATACTATGATCGTATAGTTTGCCGTTGATTTCATTGCGGGTTGAATTCCTATGCATATTGACAGAATTTGTATTGTCGCTAGAATTTAAGATGAGAGTGTGAGCATTGTCATCTTTTTCAAGTGTTTATTTGTTGATGTTTATGATTTTCTGTATTTCCCAACTGAAAGATTTTTGCGTACTAGTAATTTTCAGCGTATTATTGATATTTGTCAAAAATTTTTTTGGGGGCTAATTTTGGCTTTTTGGGGGGTCAAAAAAGACAAAATAAAATTTCTCAAGCTCTCTGGCAGACGATTGGAGTTGTTTGCGGAAAAATACCGTTTCTGTCGTGACTCGGACGAGAGTTGAAAAAGAAGAACAAAATGTCTACCATGTTATTATATTTGTGGGACGTCCCAAACAGAGAAAGTGAGGCAGTTGCGTTTTTGCAAGCCCAAAACATCCTGCCATTCGTTACAGTTGATTTAGTTCAGTCATATGTGGTTAATAAATTTATTTTCTGGAAAGAATTTGTGTTTTGTTTGCGATTATTTTTATCTGTAAATCATGTAATTAACACCCAGAATGACAGTGTTAAAAAGGGGCGGCGTAGTTTGTTGGACATCTCTTGATTGATTGATTTTTTTTTAAAAAAAAAACAAAAAATACTTCTTCTTTTGACATACCTATTCGTTCCGTTTAGAAGCAAAAAGAGGTTTTTTGTTGTTGTTTTAAATCAATAAACAGCACGTTAAGTAGATTTTAAAAATGAACCCGAGCTTAATTTTTGTTGTTAAAAAAGAATAAAAATACCAGACGTTTTATTTGTTATGAAAACAAAAAATCTTTAACAAACTTGTACGACTCTTAAAAAAGATAAATAAATAAATCCTACAGAATGTAACAAAACCGGTTAACATACATATTTTTTGTGTTAAAAAAACAATACCGCGATTGACTTTTTGGTTTTTGTTTTGGACGTTTTATTTGTTATTATTAAAAAAAGCAAAAAAAATCAAAACCCGCCGCCACAAAAAAAAAACACCCGTATTTATAAATCTAAGAGAAAAAAGAAGTCCCGTTTTATTTATTATTATTAAAAAAAACAAAAAAATCAAAACCCCGTTTTATTTGTTATTATTAAAAAAAAACAAAAAAATCAAAACACGCCGACCAAAAAAAAACCCCCGTATTTATAAATGTAAGATAAAATACCAAACAATTCTTTTCGTTTATAAGCAAATACGGACATCTGAGGCGGAGTTTGTCGGACAGGTTTGAATTTTTTGTTGCTAAATCAATCAACAGCAAACCCCCTCATTTTTAACATAATTCAAAAAGAAAGTGTCGATTCTAATTTTAAATAACAACAACAAAAAAAAAAAGAAAGTCGTATGTAAAGCAAATTGTGTATATTTGAGATATTCCAAAAAAAAGTTAAAACTGTCCCTTATTACTTTGAAATGTATCGAATCCAAAACAAAAAAAATAAAAGACGTCTGTAAAAAAGAAACAGTAGATTTAGAATGGAAATCCCCCCCCCCCCCCAAATAAAGGCGTATGTCAAAAATTATGTACTTTTGAGATCCAAAAAAAAGGTCAAAGTCTCCTTTATAGTTTTAAATTTATCAAATGAAAACCAAAAAAATAATTATGTCCAAAACAAACAACAACAATATATTAAAAAAAAAAAATAATTATGTCCAAAACAAACAACAACAATATATTAAATATTAAAAAAAAAAATTACAGCCGTATGTCAAAATACGATCTATTAGATAAAAAAAATCTAGCGGCCCGGTAATGTTATAACGCTCTGTTTTTAACTAGAAACAGCACCACCAAAGGCTGCACAGTTAATAGTTTACTAGAACCGGAAATAGTATATTGCCAACATATATATATATATATATACTTAGACAATGAAGTAAATTTTTTTTTATGTAATTCTCTAAATAACAAATTGAAGAAAATTGAATTTATTATAAATTATTAAGCAATGTATTCTGGCTAAATAAAGTGACCATAGCACAGAAATGCTACTATCCCAGCCATAGAAGTGTGTTGATTTGATTCATTTGCCTATATAATGTCTAGAGTAAATCAAATGCCCCTCCAGAAATGTCTAAATGGATCCAGGAGAGCAACTCCAGAAAAGGAAAGAACATTGTTTCAAGTGCATTACCAGAGAATTTGAGTGAGTGATAGAGGATTTATCGGAGTAGAATGATGAGAATAAAGATAGACTGAATCCTTGAGAGACATTATTAATAGATCCACAGACTTTAATCAGGGTGATTTGAAAGGAAATTGATTTATCATGTGCTAATATAATTTTTTTTTTTATATGTTTGTAAAATTCTATTCTTATTTCATTCTCACACTTGGAAGTTTCAACATGCTTATATTTGGAGTAGTCCATTATGTTTAAAAGCAATATAGTGCAGGGGAGAAGGTATTAAGTTAGATAAGATTTTTTTATGTAAATAAAGTTTAGGTTAATTCCCTCCATAGTGACTTGACATTTAGGCACCACCATGGATTATGGAATAAGGTAAGAATTTTCTGATACTATTCCATATTAAGTACACACACTATTATAGGACAGAGTTTGCGTTAATTGTTTATTTTATTTAACTAACGATAATCATATTTAGTTTATCGGTATGAATGAATAATTTTCTTATATGAATGCTCTTTTCTATCAATTATACCAACTATACATAAGTAGGGGCTCCCCAAGAAGATGGAACAGCAATCATCAGCATTTGACAGTGGGGCATTTATATATATTTGTATATTATGATAAATTAGCTAGTCAGCGTCGTGGTTGATGTAATCATTTTTTTTTATTTATTAATGTTACTTGCTTTGTAAATAAGGAATACCTAATTATGTATCTCTACCAGAGGCAAGGGTCGGAATAATTGATAAATTTTAATCATTGATATGGTAGAAAGGCATACTAGACATTTATAATTGCATTTTTTTATTATGTTAAAAGAGTTTGAATTTTATCTATTATCAAATAAATGTTGCCAATTTGATTTAAATTAAAATTGGTCTCTAGTTTATCAAATCATTCATACACTGTCATCAATTTATTTGACTATATACATGCACACACATACTTATTATTATATGTTAACACTGCAATGGGGGTGAATGAATTTAAATCAATGGAAACCTATGTAGAGGTGCAAAAATTCACTCCTGATGAGAGCCAAAGCAACATTCTTCCTGAGTTTGAATACTGAGGCATAATGGAATCTGAAAGAGGGGTGAGGTATAGATGAACTAGCCAAATTTGTATTTAGATTTAATGTGTAAACTTAGAACTAGCCCATTGGAGGTAGATATGATCATTGGTTAGATACTTCATTGCGTCATTATCAGCATCCTACCTGAAGATCCTAGGTCCGATCATAGAGAGATGTGTTCCCCTTCTTCTGGTGGAAAACCCAGACCATTACAATATATTGAAAATAACCTCATAAAAATAGTGTTTAATTGCATTATGTGCTAATAGGCAAGAAGATTTTATAATATACAAACTTAATAGTTAGATAACTTATTTCCATGTATTTATATATGAAACTGGGCTAAATATGTAGAGAATGTGCTACAGGTACACAATTGTGAGGAATGGGAAAAGAGAATAGATAAATTGGTTAAAGAAAAAGTATTAGAATCATGAAAAATAAATAAGAAATTAAAAAAAATAAAAATGGATATATATAAGAATAAAAATTATATGAAATACCAGATGTATTCGGCCTATGAAAAGGCCACCATTTTTTTCTAATTGGTTGCTTAACAAATTATTTTTAAGATTTAATGTAAATTAAATGATAAGATTTTAATATTATATAAATAAATGAGAGAAAATTGCAATTAAAAGAAAAAATGTTTGGAACAATCTGACCTGTTTGGTACACTTCAGAAATGTACCCAGCAAAGTATTTATAAAGCTAAATTTAAATTTTTAAATATACCTGTTATATTTGATATGTGAAATTGACAGTGTTATGGACAACTACTTCATAAAAAAATATGGTTTATTAATGGCAGTATTACTTTCTTTGCATAAAATATGCTTCTTAATAAAAATTAAGGATTATTAAATATTAATGGTGGAATTACTCTCTTTGCATAAAATGCTCATAATATAAATTATGGGTTAGTTATAGTTATTTATTTAGAAAAACAAATTTTGCTTTTTTTTTTCCAATTTTTCGATTATGAATTTGATAGCGTTATGGACAAACAATAGTTTTTTTTAATTGGTTGTGAATTTGACACATGACAGCCTTATGGACAAACTTACATAAATTTACGTGGATTTTATATATAGATAGATGAAAGGATATATGATAACACTAAAGGGAATTTATTGCTAATTGGTGCAAAAGTAGGAATTTTAGATAATAGAGGGAGAATGCAAAAGTGAAATAAGAGTTTGAATTGTATTATATGGATATGGAAGAGAGAGTATTAAACATATATTTTTAGAAATAGAATGTTGAAAGGTCCGAATAATTTTGTAGGAGTAAGAGAAATATAAAGGTAAAACTAGTGAAAAAAGAGATTTGATAATTTTTGATTTAGATCTTTGTAATGAAATATGACAGGATAATGGAACTTTCAAAACAGCTTTTATTAAAGTATGATAGAAAGGGGGAAAAATGGATTAGAACCAACGAAGTATTTGGAGGGATAACAAGTATACAGATTTATTAGGATATACAAGATTTGGGAGCCCAGGGAGCCTGGAATGATTAACTTAGCAACAGAATTTTTGAGTACATAATTGAAATTTCTGATTTTGTGTAACAAGAAGCCATTTTATATATATCATTTCACACACACACTCCTCCAAAAAAAATTTGAATCAATAAGAAATAGAATATGCACAAATACCTTCTTATATATTGCTGTGCTTGTTAAAATATATTTCACTGCTTTTGTTGCTAAATATACTACTGACATATTTCTATTAGTTATACTTACTGATGTGAAAAATATTTAGTTTACTAAAATGTATATTATTTTTCTGTAAATAAAACATGTTTTATTTATTAGCAAAATATGAAACAAGACATACCATGGATTACTTTTAACTTGCTTAAAATTTACATTATTGACATTTTTCTGTAAATGAAACTTGTTTTTATTTATTTTGCAAAATATGAAAACAAAGATCTATTTATTTTATATTGGTTGCTAAAGAAATTGTTCTCATACTTTTAGTTATATTTGCTTCCATAAATATTTCTTTGATAAATAAATATTTTTTTATGCATTAGAGATACATAATTTTATTTCTTATAGATTAGTTTTTTGATGTGATGCACTGTGACTTCTCCTTAAACGGAGTCAGGAATCTCTCAACCAGAGAAACCTGTTACCTTCCCTTTCCATTCCCCACACTAAGTTTTCTTTGATCATTAATATGTGGCGCCATCTGATGGATAGGTTTCAAGCTCTAGCAGTATCATTTTTGATTTATATAAATTTAGCATTTATGTAAAAATAAGATTATACTTGTATTGTATTTATATTATTAATAATAAATAAATACAATATCAACAAACTTTGGTGCTTTAAAGAATAGGAAATTTATAATGAAGGGCTATTGTTGCATTCAGAGTGCCCAGGGTTTGTACGATGTACTAAACAATTAGAATTTAGAAAATTAAAACGTCTTTCTGTTTTTGCTTATTATTATTATTTTTTTAAATCTTGGATATTGAAATTGCGTATACTTGGAGACTACTGTACTATGAAACTTAATGCTAAAAATTAAGCATGACAAATTTCCGATTTGGTGTTTATTCATTAAAAAGTCATGACCTGTTTTTTTAGTCCCAAGCAATCTAGCAATGAGCAATCAGTAAATACTAGATGGCAGCACAAG
This sequence comes from Epiperipatus broadwayi, assembly GCA_028023455.1. Taxonomy (NCBI): domain Eukaryota; kingdom Metazoa; phylum Onychophora; class Udeonychophora; order Euonychophora; family Peripatidae; genus Epiperipatus; species Epiperipatus broadwayi. The sequence continues at coordinate 8,751,349 of JAQFVV010000039.1, forward strand.
TAAATATAAAATTAAAAATAAATAATCAATTGGCTTTCTTGCTCAGGAGTTCATAAAAAATTTGCATGCTAGAACTGGAATTGATCCAAGGACCTCATATTTAGAGTCCGATAAGTAAAAATTGGTTAATAACCAACTTTCTCTGTTTGCCCGGATCCAATTTTGCAACTCAATTTTCATCTGTTTCCCAATTTCCGATCTAGTCAAAACTTTACAATTCATTTTTTAGAGTTTGCAAACAATTTTAGTGGAAAATTAGTGAAAAATTTAAATGTTTAAATTTATAGGTGATGAAGATGCTAGTGGCATAAATAGTTTGACACTCCTCATTATTTAAAACTGAACGAGTCTTGGAAATTGATAGCGATAATTCACTGTTACATATATTTGACTCAAAATTAGAAAATAAAGACACACCTTTATTCACATAAATGCACTAATAAATAAATAATTTTTTTTCAGATTTCACAAAAAAAAAAAGCATTATAACGGCAATTAATGAATCAGATTTTTCAATCTGATGATTGTCATTGATTATAAGAAAGTTAGTGTTTTTTGCAAGTTTCTTTTAATTTGAAAATAAGGTCAGTCTATTTGTTACATTAAAAAAAACCCACCGATTTGTGAATTGTAGTAGTAACACTTTTATTTGTGAAAACGTAAGATTATTTTTTACTTTTTAATGCATTTACGAGAATAAACGTTTCTTTCTTTATTTTTTTAATTTTATTTTTATGTTACTTGCTTACATAGTAGACCTTATGTAAGATAGCTGTGTAATTTAGTATGGCAAGGTGCCATCATGGCCCACTTGTCGATCACCAAGGAATTTTAAAGTGACCACCTGAATTAAAAGAATAATCGTAGTCAATACTACCTTAGATTAGATATGTACGCATACAAGAAATACATTTTTGACACATGCATGGCCGCGATAGGTGAGAATTGATTTTTCACAATCGAGATGGCTGTGTATCGTCAGGCACTTGCGATGAATGAGTCCTAACACGTGTCTTCATTCAAAATGAATGATAGTGCTTACACTGATTACAAATTCATCAGCTCAAATATGTTTACCGTGTAATGCGAAGGCATAATTATAAGCATTGAATAAGTTCAGTCAGTCTCAAAGCTAATAAGTCTGTTTTTTATTGCATCAGGCACACATATTTTAGTAATTTATAATGAAAAAATAGTATTTTATTTTAAAAAGAAAAGAAAAACTTATAATTTTAACACAGAATGGAAACAACGATTTATCTTCACAATGGTGAATGCAAAATGTGATTGCTACATATGTCTCACAAATCCATCATTTTTTATTTAAAAAAAGATTGAAAGACATTTTAAAACCATGCATGTAATATATAAGTGGTAGACTATGTCGCTAAGTGAAAATTACTAGTATTCCCTGCCCTGGAAAAGTGTGTCCATATCTGATTTAGTAATTCAGTTATAAACTTATTAAAGATATATCTGACCAAAGGCAAGAAAACTTACATATTGAAATGAAGCGCCATTTTTTAGAATCAAAGTTTAATGTGCATTAAATAGTATTAATTGTAGAAATTGTTTTTGGAGTGGTCACTAATAACTACGTACAGTCATGCAAGCAAATTGACAGGAATTAAAAATCTTAGAAGTGCATGAAATTTTCAGAACATTAACTTGAACAGTAGTTTAAATGAATGGATATAATGGAATAATATATCTTCCTACCTGAAGAAGTCCAATTATTGATAAACCAGTCACAGATATATACTTTCGTTAGTATCCATTGATTACCCAATGCTTACATATATTAGTTCTAGAACTCAAATACAGATTTTGCTACTATATTATTTACATCCTTATGAAGTATATTATAACTTTATCTTGTTGCATTGCCAAATTTATATAATATTAATATTATTTATGTTTTTCATTACTTTTTTTACAATCCGCTATGACAGTTTCGATTGCCCCAGCAATCTTCTTCAGAACTTCTACTTATATTTCCAAATTTTGACTGCTATCAATTCAAACTTTTACTTTTTTTTTCATTAAGTAGAAGTTCTGAAGAAGATTGCTGGGGCAATCGAAACCGTCGTAGTGGATTGTAAAAAAGCATTGTAAAAAGTAATAAAGAACATAAATGGCATTAATATTATATTATTTACATTGTTTGGCAAGCATGTTGTATTTCAACTTTCAAAAAATCTGACAATCACAATTAAAAACTACAACTGCAACTACTATTACTATTTTTACTATTATTATTGGTTTTGCATTACACCCCAAATTATGTACCTATTATATACATCTAAAAATATTGAGCCTATTACAAATTTATTATAACAATGCATTCTATATTTTTGTTTCATATTTGAAACATATTTAATAAATTTTACTTCTTTTCAGATTATTTCAGAAAAAAAGGAGTCTTCTGAAGTTTGCGGTAAATTATTTTAATACATATATTCACCGTCATACAGACTAAAACACATAATTAATTCATAATTACTTTTTTTCTAAATACAAGATGCCCAAAAATGTTGCATACGCACTTTGATTATAATAATGAATAATATCAAAAAATAAAAATTTGTGTTAAGATGTGTGTGTGTGGGGGGGAGGCTAAAGTCTATTTAGGAATAAATATCTCGACTCATAATGCATTTTGCCATTGAGAGTATTATTTAAAAAATGCACCCGAGCAATAAGCTGGAATCTCTCACAGATCCACAAATTCAATGAAAGTGGAAAAAACTGCTGTAATTTTTCCAAGAAACATCCAGGAAATCTTACCCACTAAGCAGCTCGTGAAATAGGGATCTCTAAATTCAATGTTTATGAAATTTTAAAATGTACAAAATGGAAGTGCTACTTTAGATTCAGAGACATATGCGTTATTGTAATGATAAACCATTGTCTGTGAAAACGACAGAAATGCACTAACATTATTTAGGGTGACGAGGCAATATTCAAATTGAAAGATGTCATTGACCCCCCCCCACATTTGAGCATGCTAGCACTCGCATGTGACCAAGGAGCAATGGGTAGATGTTAAATGTAGTGCAAATGTTTGGATATGACTGGACAATTTTTTCTCAATATAACTGTGGCTGGTACGGTAAACATCAATTTACTTCCCATATATTTGGGAATGATATTGATTCAATAAGATTGTCCACCTCACTCTATTATACAATGTTATCCCTTATCTAGATAATGGCTTAGATGAAGGTAAGACAAACATATTTAAAAACTACTTTTTTTAGGGACTCTTATGCCATAAAGCCACCAAATATCACTGAATTATGAGAAAGTACTCAAAAAATGTACAACAATCTCAGCCAAAGTGTGCATTTCACTTTCTTGATGATATCATCAATGCCTGGATGCAAAACAACATTGTTTGACAATTTGCATTTGACCCCACTCTATTTGTAGTTACAATAACAGTAACTGAGGTGTGGGTAAATTCTTTTAATAGTTATTATAAAAAAAATTATTAAACTTTAAAGTTGTTATGGATTAATGGAGAATGTATATAATTATATATGGTTCGTGTATGTAGCATGTCATCTGTATATAGATGAAATAAAAACTTGATCACAGAGCAAACAAGTTCGAAAACATTAGTATGATAATTCACAAGCCATATTCCCAAAGAATCATTTAAATGAATTTGCAAATAATATCCAGCTTTTCTTAAAATCAATGCCAAACTATTTATCAGATACAAATTTATTAAAATGATTCTTTGGGAATTTGGTTTGTGAAATATTATAGTAACATTTTCGGACTTGGTTGTTTATTCGCAAGTTTGTTAAAATCATTACATGATGAAATATAAATATATAATAATCATAGATGATGGCAGAAAAAAAGAGTAATGATTTTATCAAAAGAAGCTTTTAGAGAATGAAGAGATTTGCTGTAATGAACATATTAAAAGCAATGATAATGAAAACTATGAAATGAGGATTGTTGAAATAAAGAGATAAATTCCAGTTGAAATATTAAAACATATAATTTAAGTATGATCACATTTCCGATTTATGTTGTTCTTGTTTTAAAGATGTGTCGGTAAGAAATAATGACATTCGGTGAATAATTGATTTTTTAAACTTAATTTTAGGATGTGAAGGACCACATATGGATGGTTGATAAGATAAAGTTTAAGTAGAGTGATATGGAGAAGAAAAGCTATGGATTGAAAATAGTAAAATAAATTTGGAGAGATATTTATCTGTCACTGGATGATAATGATGACAGATATTGAGAAAATACAAAATTATTTAGTCATAAAAAATAAAATTCAATAACTTCATATTAAATCACCACATCATCATCATAAACTATCTTCCCAAAGCTAATTTTAAACACTAAGCTAACCAACCATTTCTGTCCATTGCTTTACTTCTCAAACGCTCATAAATCCTTCCTTTCTTTACATCATTAATCATCTTCCTTCAGCAAACATTCATCTCCTTACATTCCACAGACTATACTAGCTTAAAGCATCAACCAGAAAAGGTATATAGATTTAAAAAAATATTTAAGAAGGAAAAAATTAAGAAGAATGAAGGGAAGAAATTGTCGATTACTTATTTTCTTTGGTTTCACTGATTACTCAAGTTTACAATAGATGGTGCTGAAGTAGAGTAAATAGTGAGAAGGACATTATAAAAAAAAGGAAAGCATTTTTTGATTAATCCATTTACATTAAATTGATATTGTTTTAAAAAAAGGTTTATTCTTAAATAATTTTAATTTTATCTGTCTTTTCTGCAGAATCTTCAGAACCATATGAAGATGCCAAAAGAACAAAAGATGTCCAGCCTCTTTCTGAAATCGGTGAAGAAGGGCAAGGACAAACTGTAAACTCTGATAAGAGAAATATTGAAAAAAGCGACACCCAGGATAAAAAAAGAAATGGGAGATTATCTGGGATAAAAAAAGTTAAAGAGAAGATTCTTAGAAGGACTAAAAAAAGGAAAGAAGAGGAGGAGAAGTTAGAAAAGGAAACAGAAGAAGATGCCACAATTATAGAAAATTCTTCAACTAATGAAGAAAGTATATTACATAGTAGCAAGGAAGTAATAAAGGAAATAGAAAAAAATGAGAATGAAAAAAATAGTTCTATAGGAAGCAATGAATCCAAATCTTTTCCTGACAATGAAATTGGAAAGAAAAGTAAAACACAAACAGAGGTTTTAGGTAAATTCGTTTTTATTTATTGTCATTTCACTTATATATTGCTTGATAATTCAATTAGTTGTAATTTATTCATCTATTATCTTCACAATATTATAATATATATAGGTAGATAGATGGAATGGGTACATGAGTGTGCAAGACGTTTTAGTTGATAAGTAGATGGACTAATGGACACAACTGTGTTAAAAAGTTATGTATAAATAACACTCATGTGTCATACATAGTTTCTGAAGATGTTATTTCTTCAATTTAAATTTTATATATATATATATATTAGCTATATATATATATAGAGAGAGAGAGAGAGCGATAGATAGGTAGGTAGGTAGGTGGGTGGGTAGACAAATGGCAGGGCAGGTGGGTGGGCACCAGGCATGGTAGGAAGGTAGGCAGTGGGTGATGGGCAAATGATAGTTAGGCAGACAAGTGTCAGAGTATTGTAGGTTGGGTTAGGCATCTTCCAACTTTGCCATGATTTAGGATAAAATCCAACCTGACACTCATCCAATTATTGGTCAGAAAATGAGTTTCTAATACTTTTAACTGGAGAATAAATCAAAGTTAAAAAGATTACAAAAATTCTTACCACTTGGCTAGACTGGTAAGCAGTGCCTCTCTTTCATCATTCCTCCTTATGATATTTGGATCAGCCATTGCACTGGAGTGAATTATTTAAAGGCCATTTTACCTTTATATGTTATCCTTTATATATATATAATTGATTCTGCATAAATCTAGATGGTTTAACAAATAATAGCCCAAGATTATCAACATTAGGAATCTTCAATCTGTCATCAAGGCAACTTCTACAAATAAAAGTTTGTTGAACCATCTAGCTTTATGAAATATCATAGCTTTGAAGAAGACTGCAGAACAGTCAAAATGTAGGTGTATAAATATACGTACAAATAAAGAGTTAGCAAAAGTGTTCGAAGTGGTTTGGATAAATTGTATTTTTATTTGCTAAACAAGTTCTGATAAAAAATTTGATACTTATCCAATTAAAATTTGCTATATATATATATATACTAAACAATGTTAAAGATATGTGCAAAAGATTGTGGTCTGGGCCATCTGATGAGTGCTGGTTCAGCAAGAAATGTGCATTTTGGAGATCGTAAATCTTTTTTCACACGTCTTTGATCATATATTTATGATTCCACCTCTCCACGAGATGTTAAAAGTGGATAAAAAACCAGCCCCTATCTTATGTGAGAGGGGTGTAATGAAAATTACACTACAGAAATATTATTCATTAAATGGATAGTCTCTAGTCTAATGAATGACTAATAAAAATTATTAATAGAGTTCTGAGTCAATTTGATGCATTCAGAATATAATCACGTTTGGAATATTTGTTTGTTTGATTTCAAATCTAATTTAATTAGTTGTTTATTAAAGCCATTATAACTCGGGTTTGTTTACCAATTTTTACATTTTGACAGAAAGGTTTTAAAAGTGAATTTTTAGTAACAGTTATATTACTTTCTTCATAAAATTCTGATTAAAATATAATTATTGCAATATGATTTACCCGTGATAATTCATTGGTAGAAATAGACATCTAAAAATAATATCTTCATTTTTTCCCATTCAGCCATTAAAACTTTAACTTTTGAAAATGCAAATATGTTCCTTTACCTGATTTTAGATGGAACATATTTGTGTGCTTTTTTAACTTATAAGTTTTTCGTGCTTATTTTATTCATTTTAACATTGGTGGAGGATTTATTAATAAAGTAACTTTCTTTTTGCACTTTTTTCCAATGGTTTATACTTGAAAAGCCAAAGTAAAAGAAATGTTTTATTAATTTATATGGATAGATACATATACACATAAGATATTTATGTTGCAATAATAACACATCCATTTGCCATGCCCTGTGGTTTGAGTTCACATACAAAATAGGGTAAATTTAAAACTTTTTTCAGGTTATAATCAGTTTAGGATTTTTTTCAGGTAGACAGTATATAGATATTTCAGCTAATCATACAACTTTGGTTGGCAAGTGAGTGCTTAACTATTCTTAGGTAGTGGGTAAGTTGTGGCTTTGTTATTAATGTGGTGTGTTCATTCAAACCTGCACTGTGATGGTAAGAAGATAAAAAAGCTATTATTAGATCAGAGGAAAAAAATTGTGCTATATCAAAACTTATATATTATATGCTATGTTTGTCTTTATTTACAATTAGGCATTGCTCAATAAATAAATAATAGCTTAAACGTCTATAGTTCATAGATCAATCTATTAAATTTCTGAGGTTGAACATCATATGACTTCCTAAGAAACACACTATTATGTTATTTGCAATCATTGTTGCCATACAAAACATGATAAATTATGCACGCTATTCAAAGCTTATTATGGATATTTTTGAATTTAATAAATGATAATGTATTTTTCCATCTCTCTCTGCATTGTACTGAATTTCATTTCTGATGGATTTCAAATACTATCTATTAATTTGAATGTTTAGGAATTCTTTGAGTACCTTTTCGTCATTTGTTTTACTTATTATTATTCTAAATAATTACTAAATTGTGAGTATGAACTGTGCTTGTAAGTACAGGGCAATAGCGATTCTTTACCTTCCGCATGCAGTACATTGGTGTTGTAACCTTCAGACTTTGTAATGAGGGAATTAGCACAAATTGTTGTTAACTAAAATAAATGTGTCTTTTTTTAAAGTTAAATATTGTTTATTTATCACATAACTTTTCCCACGAGAATGTCATGAGCTCGCTTGCTGTAGCCTTATTAAAACAGGCAAAACTCTCCATATAGTAGTGCCACTCAGTGCAAGCCAGAGTAATCAATGGATGCCAGAAGGCTAGTCCATAAAATCTCTATCTAATGCCTACTCTGTATGGAGAGCTTTGCCTGTTTTAATAACAGTTATGAGTAAGCATAAGAAGTGGTGATCATGTGATGTTTGCTAAAGCCTTCTTGTTAATTCATAACTATGTTAATAACTATTTTAAATAAAAAATGTTACTTCATACTTTTTTCATACATTAAGCATACATACTCAAATACATATATTCTAGAAATTACAGTCAATCTTAATTTTACATTTTAAAACATATGGTTGGAGATATGGTGGTTGGGATCTAATCTGATAAAGAATGATTAATAATCACAAATATTAATTCTTAAATAAGAAAATAAAACTATATTTTAAAAAGATTTTTTTTTTTACTTTTTGTATGTCTTATTATATATTAGGAATAATATTTTAAATCTATTTCAGATAAAAAAGATAAGAAAAGCAAAGTTGACGTTAAGGTAAGTACAGGAAATGACATAAAAATTCATAAATATTGTCTGAATGAGTCTGAATTGATTAATGAATGGTTTTGTGCAATGATGGAGAGCCTGATTCTGGAATGTAACATCCTCAGATCGAATCCAGTGCTCAAACTTCTTAAGAACTCTCAAGTAATAAAGACTTTCAATTATTTTTGCCTAGTGCTTGGGTCTGGAATGTATGATCCTCGGATGGATTCCATTTCTGGCTCTTCCTGTATCCAAACTTCTTCTGAACTTCTAAGAAATAAAGCCATTTGATTTGTTTTTTATTTTATTAATGAGATCAGATCTCAATGGAGGTTGTCTTTTTTTGAATAATGAAAGAATTGTATTTTCTAATTAGAGAATTATAATTATATAATACTAAATTGTCCAAGCACTTTATACTACTGTTACACAATGCTTTATTTTCCACCCTTTCTTACAGTTTCGATTGTCCCAGCAATCTTCTTCAGAACTTTATATCTCCTAACCTCAACTGCCCCAGCAATCTTTTTCAGAACTTTATATCTCCTAACCTCAACTGTTAGGGTTAGAAGATATAAAGTTCTGAAGATTGTTGGGACAATTGAAACTGTAAACCGTAAGAAAGGGTGGTAAATAAAGCATTGTGTAACAGTGGTAAAGTGCTTGGACAATTTAGTATTATATGGTATACATTTGGCAATGCAATAGGAAAGATTAGTTATTATACTTCTTGAAGAATTATAATTGTAATTGAAAATATGTTGTGTTGTAGATGATATGAAATATGTAATGGATTAAAAAAAAGGGTATCCTGTATATGAGGTAAAAATGCTTGTAATTAGCATAAAACTAAAGTTACTGAAATAATGTATATAGTTTCTGAACTAGTGTCAGACTTATATATTTATATCTGCAAGTTTCACTAAGTTTAAAATCCTAGGGTATTTGAACATAGCTTCTGGATATGTAGGCGCCAATAATCTTGTTATATAGATAAACTATATCATCTAGTGTTCAGTGATTACTTAAATCTTCAATAAATGATTCTAGGATAGAATACATAGGTCAAGTACTGCTTCCAATATCAATTATACTGTGATACTATTTCCTTTAATTGATGTATGTAATATAAATTCATGTATAATGCAGGCAGCTAAAAAAATGTTATATCATAGTTTGATTGGTTTATAAGTTTATTATCAATTTATTGATCATTTGCTTGACCCTTTTACAATATCATTCAATGGCAATATATTCATTAGGGGTATGCCATGAATAAACTACCATATAATGTGCTGCATCTCAATTCAGAAATATAAATGGTTACAAATAAATAATGATTAATGTTATTGTATTCATTTATAGCCCCCACTATCTTATATTTAGATTGCCATATTATTCAAACACTTTACTATTTGACTTGAAATTTCTTTCACTAAATCATGGAAACTTAGGGTCAGTTGTGTAGCACATAAACTTAAAATGCATCTAAAGTAGATTAAATAAACTTAGCTAAATTTATCTCTAGCTTCTAATTGCATCTTAATTAATTATTGTCTATTTTACACACACACATATATACAAATTTGTTATCCAGACTATGGGCAGAAACAAAGATCCTAAAATCGAAAGTTCAAAATTTAAATTATTATTAACTAAATACCCCTGTGCAATATTTTTAACTGAGGTAGGTTATAAATAGATAACTTATTTAATATTTACAAGATGAAAAAATGTTTTAAATTTAACAATATGGAATTCATCTGAAAAATTTTCATGGCCCATGATGTTGTCTGCAGTAATTTTATCGTTTTAAGTTTTCCCTGTCAAAAAAGGAAGCAGGCTAATAGTCCATAGGATAAAAAAAGCAATCGAAACTGTAAACTCAAGGTTAGAAGATATAAAGTTCTGAAGAAGATTTCTGGGGCAATCGAAACTGTAAACTGTAAGAAAGGGTGGTAAATAAAGCATTGTGTAACAGTAGTAAAGTGCTTAAACAATTTAGTATTATATGGTATAACTAAGTTGTCTGAGGATTGGACAGACTACTTGCTGATGGAGTTATTGAAATGATATCCCATTTATAATGGGATACACTGATAACCCACATTATTAAAATAACAGAGTGGCATTATAATTAAAGCAATACCAGTCTTTAATTACTCCCCCTCCCCCATCAATAAAGTAGATATTTTAACTGGGGATAGAGTACTTCTCTAAAATATATCTCAGGGCATGCCTACTTTCAATTCTTGGTAGATGATAAAACTTCAAGAATATTAGCAATAATTGTATCTAAAAAATATTACAAAATTTAATATCTTCTGGTATCTTGATGGCTCCAATTATATTCCAGTGAATGATTGATCAACTTAGAGCAGGAATATCTGGGACCGAACTTTATTTTGATGAAATTTTTAATGGCCATAAAGAACAAGAAAGTAGAAGTTAAAAATAAAATTTGGTAAATGTGTGTCTGGGGCGAAGTAATTATAATTTCTTGGATTAAAGTTACAGCATAGAGAATTTTTCCTATATACAATAAGTAATATTTACTAAGGCTATAAACCTCAAGAATATGCGCATGAAAATGTGAAGGTAGGGACCTCTGCAGGTCTTAACCTTCTTTACTTCAACCTACTTTCTATATAAATAGGTGATGCTGAAGTGGTTAAAAGCTATATTGAGACCCCCAAATCAGAACAAAAAAGAAGTTTCAGACTTTCCTGAGATTCATTAATTAGAGTAAGTTTTGTTCAGCACAAAACAGACATAAAACAAAATAGAAAAATATCAGTTGCTAAATAAAAAAATCTGAAAGGTCTTGAGGTATAAAGTAAATTGTGATTAGTAAATCAAAAAAGTTAGTAGCTTTCATAAAAAGGATTTCCCATTTTGATCTTAGTTATGTACAGTGCTTCACTAGAAGGTCTGCAAACAATGTTAGCACATGTTAACAAAAAATGGGAATGACTTATCTATTGCATTTATATAATGTGTCACAATTGAGGCTGAAAAATAATTTTCCTCAAATAGGTATAAACATAAAAAAATTTCTTAAAACATTTTCAGAATATCCTTAAAAAAATTTCTTAAAACATTTTCAGAATATCCTTTACCTTAAAAATAAATGCAAACCATTATTAGATATATATATATTTTCATATGTCATAGCATCAGCCGGGACGTGAACCCACAATCGTCTGCAACCAACTACTTGCTTGCATGGCGGTTGCGATACCTCTCGGCTAACAACGCAAGACTATTATATAGATATATTTACTGCCAAAAAGGTTCCAATAATATGTTTTACATCTCTTGCTAGGGTGGTTCAACTTTTTAAATGCCCATAACTTTGCAGTGCAGAAATACGGAGGAAAATAAAATCTCCCATGTTGATGCATTTGGTTGCAAGGTGGAAGAATAGATATTAATATGATCAACTTAGAAAGTAGCAATCAGATTAATAGTAAAGCAATAACCTATTGGGCCAAAAATGACCCAGCTATCACTATTGAGAAAATGGAAAGTGAAAATAAAAAAAGAACGATAGAATTAAAAAAGAGAACAATGAAGAAAAGAATGAAATCTTTGTTAGTAACCATGATTTTTATATTAAAAAAAAAAAGACAAAAATAAAAATCAGTTTTGATGCCTCATTAATAAACTCCCCCATATTACAGACTCAATAGCCATTAAAATTAAAATATTCTGAACACATACAAATTTTAATTTTAAAAAACCTAATTTCACATCACCAAACATTTGATGAGAATTGCATTGAAATAATATGATGAAAAGACATCATGCCATGATGAAGATTGAGAAATACCGACTTAGAAAGTTTATAATGTTTAAATTGAATTTCTTTATATTTTTTACAAAAAATATTGACTTGTTTAATCTTTTAGCATACTTTAACTTTTTCCAAGTTGAAAAAAAAAAATTGAATATTTAAATTACTATATATACAAGAAAAGTTTTTAAAATATTGAATATTTTAAAGCTTATTTTTGCATATTGACACCATATGGTATGTAGTATAACTTATTTTGAGAGAGAACTGGGAATATTGGCATGTAAGTTAGTACATTTTTGTTATTAAAATTTCGGTAGTTTTATAATAGCGAGTTGAAACCGCTCAAGGGTGTAATTTTTATGTAAATAAACAGTTATAATGTTACCGGGCCGTTGTTCTTTTTTTAAACTTTAAAGTGCTTTTTTGCTTTACAATAAAATCATAAATAATGAAATTTATATAAAAGAAATAAATAAAAAATACATTGGATAAACCTTCTTTTTTTTTCTAAAATGAAATTTGTAATTTTAACAAGAATAAAAACAAATCAAAACAATATCATGGCGACGCAAATCAAATTTTAACATGAAGAAAAAAAAATTGTCCAAAACAACATCGTGGCCACGCAAATAAAATTGTTAATTTTAACAAGAATAAAAAAAAATAATTTCCCCCAAAACAATATCGTGGCCACGCAAATATAATTTGTAATTTTACAAAGAATAAAAAAAATGAAAGAATTTATTCAAAACAACATCGTGGCCAAAAATAAAAACGGTATTTTCGATTGGTCTCGTGATTTATCTCACGCAAACGTGAATTTTAGCGTGACTTCGTAAAAATCACGCTTAACCTCCCCTTTGACGATTGATTAAAGTGTCAGCCTTGTCTAGAGAAGCGGATCAATGTTTTCACAATTTATATTACCTCATATTACATCATTGGATTTGGAAAATAATGACTTGGGCATGCAAATTTGAACAATTTTGATAGTCTCAATTACAGACATCCTCACAAAATACTGTAGCGAAATTTAAAATAGGATTGTTCATTTTAATTGCATAACACAAACTTTTCCGTAAGCAGCAACGGCCGCTGTTGCTAGTGATAGGTAGGTTTTTTTGCAGCGGAATAATGTCCTATCTCTGTGCTGTAACATTGCTACAAATAGATATCGTATAAACTGCGTAACTCGTGATGTGATGCTCAGATAAGCCTGTTAGCCATTTTATTTTCCATTACCCACTCTAAGTCTTCCCATATTCTGCCCCATCCCATTTCCACAACATAATCTTTGTCAACTCTATGGTCTTTATATCTAAATCCCCCTTATCTTTTTGCAAACCCAGCATAAAAACTAATAACTCACTTTCTGTTTAGTCACTTTGTTCATGCCTATTCTACCATAACTTCATTATCTGTACTCTTTCTGCTTTCAAGCATTTACATTCACTCAACAGATGCCTAATATTTTCTATACCTTCCTTACACAATTTGCACACTAAATCACCCATAGCTTTCCTTTTACATGTATATTCTCTTGTTCGAGCCTTAAACAATAAACTACTTTCCTTACTATTATCATAAATTAAATTGCATCCAATATTCCATTTACTTCTATCTATATTTAAACTCTTCTTACCCTCCATTCTAGTTCTCCAACTCCCTATTTTTATTAATGCTTTATTTTTTTTATCCCATTCCTTATCACTATAACACTCAACAATCCTCCTAACACAATCATCCCACCTTTTATACAAGTATACTGATATAAATTCTTTATCCAAATCTTTTGCATACCGCATTACCTTTCTCATTCATCTTGTTACCTGCCTTTTACTCATAACCCAATTAAACACTATTTTGGCTATTCTTTTACTATCCATAAACTGCAACCTACCAAACATTTTCATTTTATTTTTTGCATCTCATATAAAAACTTGACCATCCCATTTCTCCTTGAATTGCTTCCTTTGCTGTCTACATCTCTGCATCTAATGCATGCCTTCCTACTTCTCTTTGTACTTTCTCTAAATAATCTAAAACCCTTTTACTAACACATAATGCATCATTACCATATGTTAACCCTGCTACTGCAACTCCCTTCCATACAATTCTAGCTACATCATATTTATTATATGAAAATACTGTTAGTTTCTTTACCAAACCCTTTCTTTTCTTTGCTTCATTTACCAATTTTTTTTTGCCATTCATCCAAGCAATTTTCCTGATTACATAAGATGATTCCCAAATATCTATATCTATCCACCACACTTAACTTTATATCCCCAAATAAAAATTCTACATCTTCTCTTTCCCCAGTATTAACCATCATTATATTTGATTTTTCTTCACTAAATTTAATCCCCATCTCTTTACCCACCCTTGCACATGTCCTCAACATAATTTCCATATCTTCTCTTCTTTCTGCACACAAAAAGATATCCGCAAAAAAAAAATCCGACAAAGTATATACTCCCTTGCCACCTATTAACGGTACCTCGATCTCTCTTCCTAATCTTTCTATTGCTTTCTCCATTTCACTCAAAAACAACAAAAACCAAATAGGTGACATAAGGACATCCTTGCCTTAATCACACCCCATTTTTAACTTTAACTGATTCTATATCCCCTAATTGGTAAGTATAATAATTATTTTCATATAATTTCTTAATAATATTTACTAAAGCTTCAGCCATTTCCAAATTGGCTAACCTTACCCATAATCTCTTTCTATTTACTCTATCATATGCTTTCTCTATATCTATAAAACTCATATATAATGATCTACCTGAATTCCTACTCATTTCCATAAGTTATGTAACTACAAACAAACAACTATCTCCTATATGCCTATCTGACCTAAAACCTGCTTGCATTTCCCCCACTACATTATTCTCTTCCATCAATTTACAACTCTTCCAGCTACCATATATGAGAAAACTTTATATAAAACTGATGTTACCGCTATCGTGGTATAATTATTTAACTTTCTATGATCCTTACCCTTTCCTTTAAATAATAATCTTATTCTTGTATTACTCCAACTACCCGGAAAAACTCTCTTCTGTGCCATCTTATTAAAACATGATAATAAGTTTGCTTTTGCTCTATGCCCTAAATTCATTACCATCTCTGCTGCCCATCCATCTAAACCTCTTGCCTTTCCACTTTTCAATCTCTTTCCTGCCTCATTCAGTTCATTTTTTGTGAATCAAATATTTCTATTACTAACTGCTTTCATGTTTTCTATCACTAATTCCTTCACATCTAACATCTTTTCTATATCCATTACATATCTATTTAAGATTCTCTCTACCTCTTCTTTAGAGCTACACTCTATTCCCTCATCATCTATTAATACTATCTCTCTTTTCCCTACATTTCTCTTTTTAATGTAATTCCAAAATTTTTTACTCCCATCTCTTCCACTTTTATTAATATCCTCCACCAATTTACTATTTAACTCCACCCTCCTCTATAATTATCCATTTTAGCCAACTTTTTCTTTTCTTAGTACTTTCCCCATTTAGCATTAATATCGTTTTCACTTTCTTTATTCTTAATAGCACACTTATATTCTCTGCATGCTTCTTTTCTCTCTTTTACACTTTTACTAACTCTCATTTTTATTACTTTTATTCTTCTGCATATTCTCAACTAAAACCCCATTTGCCACTTTTTCTATTTCACCACACCAGTCCTTATACTCATCCCCAACCAACTGCTCCATGGTTTCTTCAACTTTTATTTTATACTCCATTATCATTCACTCTCATCCCCAACCAACTTTGTTTCTACCTTTATTTCTATCCTCCATAACATTACTAACCATTTCTATTACAGTAAAGTTATGATCACTATTACATACTCTCTTCATTATCAAACACCTTAATTTTTCGTATTTTATTCATTCCCTCTTTCTCTACCAATGCATAATCTATTGTGTGAAATACATTATTCCTAGACCATGTGTATTGTTCCTCATACATATTTGATAAATTCCCAATGCTCATATTTACTCTTTGACAAAATTTCTTCAAAAACTGATCATTCTTATTATCTACATTATCAATTTCTTCAGTTTGTCCATTCATATCCCTATAACCATTATTCTCTTCCCCTTTTCTTTAAAACTCTGTATATCCTTAACTAGGCATTCATATATACTACTGTCCCACTCCATTGCAGTTTGACTAACTCCAGTTGCTATATATACTACAGCCACCATCCATTTTTGTCTACCCAACCTTATTTCAAACCACAAATGCTCTTGACATTTAACACTATTTAAATATTTTTTTGATATAACACCTATACCATCACCCCTTCTTTCTTTTTCTTTTCTGTTTATACCCTGCCATACCACCTCTTCCAAAATAAGTTCTTCTTCTTCTCTTAGATGAGTTTCCACTACTGCTAATACCTCAAGCTCTTCATTTTCAATTGCTTTGTTTAATTCCTGTCACTTTTCTCGTCTCCTACTACCTTGCATATTCAAATACCCAATTTCAACAATTTTTTTTTTCCTAACTAGTCTTTTATAAATTCTTTTGCTTCTTTCTTCTCCATTACGTTTATAACAAAATTTCTTACCATTAATCTTACAGAACCATTCCCTCTCCACATCTACACTTATATCTAAATCAACCATCTTTTGCTTATTTCTTATATCCCATTCATTCTTCTTTTTTTTGATAATATGACAATTTAAAAGCCTGCCTCCCTTTAAAAAATTTCCGAATTATATTCTTTAAGTTTCAGACTCCCTAAAACTTCACTTCCTTGTTTTCCTAAGTGCAATCCATCTTTACTATATAACTCCCTCTTTCCAATAAACTAATCATCCACAAACACAACATTATTTCTCTCACACAATTTTTTCACTCTCATTTATAAAACATGCCATATTTAACAAATGCCTCTTATCAAATCTTGGTAATACTCCAACTATCCCTACTCTTCCTTTAATCTCCCTCAAATTCCTAATCAATTCTACATACTCATCCATTACTCTCATGGCTCTAACAAATTATTAGTCCCTACCATACAATATACATCTCTACTACCTTGCTTTCTTACTTTATCTGTCACATCCCTAATTTTTGTTCCAGGCAAACATTCTCTAACATACCTGCTTCTATTTTCCCTTGCAATTATATCCCCACATTCTCTTATTAGTGAATCTCCTATCAATACTGTCTCATAGTCTACTTCTCTACTCCATCTGTAACCTTTTCTACCATCTTCTGTACCTCCTTATCTATTTCTTCCTTATCATTTCTAATCAATAATTCCTTTATCTCGTCACACTTCGTCTCTAACAATTTTAATTTTATTTCTACATCCTTCACTTCTTCCTCTTTCTTACTTATTCTCTGGCTAATCATCTCCATTGCATTACTACTTTCTCCACCCATATTTCCTGACACTCCACTAAAACCATACTCTATCCTATCTTCCTTAACTACATTTTTCTCCCTCTCCTCTGACTTTCTCTCTAGACTACCTACACTTAGAAATCACTTTCTCACCTCTTTAATCACCTTTACACACTGACTACATAACCAGAAACCTGTTACATCCTTCCTATTCTTATTCAAACATTTCAAATTATACACCTCAGCATACACTGTACACTCTACCAGTGCTTGCCTAATCCTTTCTGCCGATCATATATACATTGTCCATAAAAATGCAATCCATATTTTTATTTATCAAGTCACCTATTCTATATTTGACTTTATAATACCTCTCCTATTCTTTAAACACCCTTATACGGAAAAATACCAATAAAAAAACTTTTTTACTTTTTCCCAAATCTGATCACTATAACCACATGTTTTCTAACATTAGGCCTTCCAAATGTTGCCTTTTTTCTCAAAATAAATGTCTATTTTAAAATTTAAAAAAACCTTCAGTAACAAACTTAAACGAATTAAATTTACATACAACTTTTTTATAAATACCTTTTTATAATACCTCTCCTATTCTTCAAACACCCTTATACAGAAAATCAAAAAACTTTTTCCCAAACCTGGTCAAACTAAAGCCACGTGTTTTCTAACATTAGGCCTCCCATACGTTGCCTTTTTTCTCAAAATAAATGTCTTATTTTAAAATTTAAAAAACCTTCAGTAACAAACTTAACTAAAACGAATTAAACTTACATACATCTTTTTTATAAATATCATTATGCTAATACACATTCAACAAGAACAACTTTTTTTAAAAAAAAAAAAAATTTATACCTAAAATGGCGAATGAAAACCTTTCGAACAGTTAAACACAAAAATTTCCAATCTTTCGAATACTCTCTCGATCACAATTTATACTTTCATACACAATAATTAGTCTTTATAGTGCTGTTTTCAAGATCAATCTCACACTTAATTAACAATAAGATAAAAAAAATTTTAAAAATATCAAAATTTAACTTAGCTCTTTGTCTTATAAAGTTCACCATAAATGACGGCATCCTTCTGTGGCAGAATAAATGTACTATTTCTGTGCTGTAGCATAGAAATAGGCACCACAGACAAGTAAATGGACTATTTTTATGCTTACCATTGGAATAGAACATTATCTAGTGGGGCGGCCACTTAAATGGCATATTTCTGTGCATTTGCATAAAAATTACGCCATCAAGCAGTTTCAACACACTTTCCCCTTAAAAGTATTTGATGGGTTGGTTTCTGACATCTTAATTTAAAGTTGTTTTGTGGTTTTATAAAATGTCTGCTCGGATAACTCTTTTTTTGATTCTCAGTATTCACTGTTCTCACATTGATTTGGAAGACTTCTAAATAAGCCAACGGAATCTTAAAAATGAATAACATAGAAATGAAAAAATTGATAGCTTGCTGATTGTGCCTAGAAAATAATAGGACTAAGAAAAGGACCTGAAAAATGTTGAAGAATAGTCTTAGCACCCATAACTGAAAGAATATAGGATTTTTTTAAAAAAATATTTTGAAATAGTAAATGCTATTTATTAAAGAATTATCAATTTTTTATTCATCAAAAAATGGATGGTATAGGAGGCAATTTGCATACATTTGCATATAATTATTAATAGGAAAAGACTATGAATATGGAGTTACAAGGGTTCTGAAAGCGCTAAGTCTGTATAATAGAATAGATATAAAAAACCTACAAATTATTACATAAAAAGTTTCACCACAACGCATTTATTTTCAGCGTATTAGTAATCTTAGATCAGTAAAAAATCTAATAAATTTTTATGGACCAGCAATATATCAGTAAATTAGCAAATTTTCCAAAGCAATTAAGTACCATAAAGCAAAAATCCAAAAGAAAATCGTACAAGATTCATTAAGATTAATGCAATATCTTAAGGAAGAAACAACTTTCAAATTTATATTTATAATTGATACATATAATACATCAAGGATAAATAATAATGGCATAATATTAATAAATTCGTTGTTTTAGAGATGTAATTTTTAAAGGAATACAAAGTAGTTTGTAATTAAAATATATTTAAGGAATGATTACATGAGGAGATGATATGCAAGTTACGAACAGCTGTTAAAAATTTCTGCGGTAATAAATTTTTATAAACAATCTTGGATGTCATAAAATGCTTTTAATTTGAATAGTTTAAATTTTAACATTTTTAATATAATAAATAAATTAATTGAATTTTATTTGTACTATACCATGTTAAAACTTCTGAGCCATTTTAAAACTTAGTTCATCACATGAGAAAGTGTAACTGATTATAAATGACAATGCTGTTTTTAGGGCTTATATATTTACATAATATTTCCCTGAAAATGATTCCAATTTCCATGCATGTTTATATTGCAAATAATAATTCATGAATTATTAGCAGTGTCAGAATAAAACATAACTATTATGAAATTTGTCCGTGCACCATCTGTAAGTAAAAAATTAAATATATGGTTGCAGGTCACAACATCAACTAGTGCACCCTCTTTTTGTGTTTTTATATTATTACAAAATGGTTGCTATTCTGACATAGTTTTGTATTACAAATTATCTAAGTTTTAAATTAAGTATCACAAAGCAAAAATTCAAGCCTGTAAAATTTTTCACACAAAAAGAGAAAGACAATCATGCGAAATTCATTTAGATTGGTGCAATATTTGTTGAGTTATAAAGTAACAAACAAATAAACTTTCACATTTATATATTAACATAGATATACATTTTAAATTATTAATTATATAATAATTTGTTATCCTATTCAACAGTTAAATCATGGTTTGCCTACAAATTTTGAAAACTAGATGAAGTAAGACTACACCTAAACAGAATCTCATCTTCATTTTCTTCATCAACATTGTTGACAGTTCATTTTGACATAAATAAATTATAAAAATTAAAATATTTGTTTGTGGCCCATTAAAATGTTTTTGCAAATCGAGGCTGGTCCAAGGACTAATGGTTGTCTTGAGAATCTATAGTAACAATAAAATATAAATCAGAAAGTCTAAAATTTTTATTTTAAAACATTTTAATTGTCTATATTTATGGAGAAGATATTAAGAATGATAAAATTTGAATTTTTTTTATTTTATTAGTGAAGGATAAAAATTATCATATTCTTTTTCAGAAATAAATTTAAAATACAGTATTAAGTTTAAAGAAAGAAATTATGTTATTAATATTTTTAAGTCATTTGTAAAAGGTCATTTTTTTATTTTAAAATAATTTAATTTTCTTTTATTTTAAAAAATAAAGACTCAAAACTTAATTTAAATAGCTTCATTGTTTTTTTAAATTAGTGAAATATAAAAATAATAAAAGAGCTTTGGTAACTGCTCAACAAGCTAGAAAGCATTTAAAATATCTCTACCAGGACCTCCTTCCTGGAACAAACCCCTGACCAATGGTTTTGTGCTTTGGCACTCCTCAGAGGCGCTACGATAGTTTTACAAAGCTTGTTGAACAATTAGCAAAGCTCTTTGTTTATATTTTACAAGCTTAAAAGAAATGGGGTCGTGATATATGACTATTTTTTATAAAAATAATCAGTTGATTTTATTTTTTTCAGAAAGAAATTAAAAATGTTAAGTTTGAAGAAAGAAATGATGTTAAAAAGGTAAGTTGATAAATGTTAAATCATTAAAAAAACTATTATAACTTTATGTATGCGTGCAGATACATATATTTTTGTTTAAAAAAAAAAAGTTACGTCTTTGCCTTATTCTTGAAAAGGGAAATTTTAAATTGACAAACTTTAATACTTATAAATGAAATGTCACATGATATCTTTATTTATTTTTTTTAAAAAAAATCTCATGTTAATAATAGAAGTATAATACAATAATAAATTTCAATCAATAAATTCTGAGAAAAAAATATATTTTTGATATACAGTAATTAGTTCCCATTAAATAATAGTATTCATTCAATCTCTAAATTGAACATTAGACATTCTTCCTCTTTTCTTTTTTAGAATTGCATATGTAATTGACTTTAATATATGATTCAGAAGTTAAAATAATAGTAATGGTAGTAGTAGTGGTGATAATAGCAGCATCAGGGTAGTGGGGGAGATGGGTTATTAAAAAGATCCTGTGGGTACTGAGCTCATGGCTCAATTTTTTAAGAAAAAGCAATACATTTTGTTGTTAAACAAGGCAAAACTCTCCATACAGTAGTGCCACCCTGTGCCAACCAGAGTAATCAATGGATGCCAGAAGGCTTGTGCATAAAATACCTATCTAGTGCCTACTCATTCAATATCCCCAGACTAGTTTCTGGCTTGTGGCCTTAGTGCTCTCAGATCCAAGGCTCCTCACTGACGAAGGCCACAAGCCAGAAACTAATCTGGGGATATTGAATGAGTAGGCACTAGATAGGGATTTTATGCACACCTTCTGGCATCCATTGATTACTCTGGTTGGCACAGGGTGGCAGTACTGTATGGAGAGTTTTGCCTTGTTTATTAACAAGTGTGCTAGTATAAGAGATACTGATTGTGTGATGTTTAGTGGTTTAACATTTTGTTGTTGTTTTATACATTAACTTTTTCTTGTAAAGGATATCTTCTGTTATGCTAAGTTTTTATTGCATTACTATTTTGATCTTATATTTTCTGATAAAAAAAGTTGTTTCAAAAGTAAATTTTCTCATTTTGGACAAACTATACAAAGTATTTGTAATAAGCTGAACTTAATCACTTTAAATGATCTGTCAAAGCTATAACAAAGATACTTTATAAAAGTAAATGAAAGTCAGTGTAAATCTATTAAATTTAAAATTCAAAACTAATATATATATATATAAGTAACCAAGTATTTTAGAGACTAAATTACTAGCAGATCAAAATAGTCAAACTTCTTTCTGTCCATCTAAGCTTACAAAGGAACTGCAACTCAGACGCTGCAACAGCAGGGGTTACAGGTGCCAAATTTGATTAACTTTCTAATCAAATTGACCATTGCAATATTCTTGGCTTAATTAATTATTCACTTCTATTACTATACTATACTAATTGTGGTTTTTTTCTAAACTTAGCTGAACAGAGAATAAGGCAGTTCACTTTTTTGTCTGCTAGTAATTTACATTCTAGGTACTTATGTGCAGGGCTTTTCAGAGATAATGCAGGGCCCGGGGCAACTAATATTTTAGTGGCTTTTAAAATTTAAAATAACGTGGAGAGACAGAGAGTAGAAATGAGAGTTTTTACTTACAGGGCCAAAAACAGGACCCCGAGAGCAGTTAGTTAGAAGTTTCAGAAACAAGCAAGCAGTTCATATCCATATATCACTTGGATAGGGTAGATTCACTCTAGCACTTTTAGTATCATAAAACACTGTTAGCACAGAAGTGACTGACAGGTGGCTGAGACTACTAGTTCTGATGATCGCTGAGTGATACAGTTGCTTTCTTCACAGAGTCATCAAATTGGTACCTTATCCCTAAACTGGCTTATGTTTTCGACTCGTGGTATGCCTGCTTGGAAAAGTTTTTCTCGAATATTTTTTGGGGGAATTTAACTGTAAAATTAAGGCTGTTCTACGAGCATAACATTGCTTTGTCTTGTATATTTTTGTTTAACATATTGAATTGCCAAGTTGAGGCCCCTAATATTGTGAGGCCTGGTGCAGCTGCCCTTCTATTCCCCTCTCTGATTGACCCTGATTATGTATTAGATTTGCTGTGAAATATATATGTATTAGTTTGGCGATAACTTTCTAACCATATATTCTCATAAAATAATGCCTGCACAGAATCGTCTAACAATCTTAACCCATCAATTTTTGATAAATGATGATATATAAATTTATTTACTATAAAATGTCAATCTATTATTTTATTTGGCAGAAATAAACATAATTACATTTTGAAGCGAATTGAGTTATTTGCAAAAATGACGAGAAATAATCTTATTTTTTACAAAATGGTGACCTATAACTTTATTTCCTGGAAATAAATGAAGACATATTTTAAGTTTTTTGTGCAAAATGATGTTGCCACAACTAAACTTTAGCAATGTTCATTTATTCCAATAAAAAAGAAAACCAAAAGATTGTTTCTTACAATCACTGGGGCAGCCTGAATTTTTTTATGTCCTACAAAATGCAAACAAAACTGTATCTACAATTTACACAAAAATGTTCATAACCAGCAGCTCGCAAATTGTCACTTTTGCATGATCTTGCATTTTTCTTGGGATAACATGCTACATGTACAAACTTTTTGCAAATAATTATTACAGTCTATGACTGTCTTTTGAAAGTAAGGGACTGCATGGTCCTTGGTAGTGGGTAGTTTCCAAATTTTAATCCATCATTTTGTTGGATAAAAAAAAATGGTTCCAAAAAATTCACTCGGCAGGAATTAAAGCTGGTCAGTAAATCATGTATACACCTTACTTTCATCCAATGATTGATTAGTCATTCCAGAATTCTTTCATGACATCACAGCATACTTTAAATGGTAAAATTAGCAGCGAAATCAACATTTTGACTACTTTCTCCTGATCGGAATATTATCTAATGTTCATTAAAAAAATTAATTAATTTCCTTTTTAGAAGATTGTAAAAGAGTTTAATTGGATCTTTATTTAGGACTTTCATTCCAGCAGGTCTAATACGTAAGAGTGTAATTAACCAGTGCGGCTACTTAATATTATAGAATCTCTGGTTGTTGTAAAATTTTGTTATTATATATAAATTTATTATTTAAATATGTTAGCAATATCAAAACATTATTTAAGAGATTTTTGAACTTTTTTTTAAATATTCATTTATAAAAAAAAAAAAAAGAATAAGATTATTGTATTTCTTAGTATTTTATTTAATAATCCCAATGTTTTTACAAATATCACTCCACCCCCCTTTCTTTGTATAACTTGGACTTTCAGTGATAAACAAAAAGCCTGTACTGTAGAAAAATTCAATGCTTATTCTAAATCTTTACTCAGATTTTTTTTTGAATAGAAATATAATGATTTTCTACGGGGGGCGTATTTTTTTTAAACTTCTAGTCACGGGGGGGAAGGGATTTTTTTTTTCGTGATTATTTATTTATTTATTATAATAATTTCACATATTTGGCAAATATATAATTCAAATATTTGAAGTTTTTTCCCCCCATTTTGCCTAAGAGAAGCAATTCTCTATAATTTTTTTTTAAGTTTCATTAATGTAAAAAGCGATATAAATATCAATATATAATGCAATTCAAAAATATATATATTTATAATTATGCAGACTAAATCACCCACATTTCTCCATTTATGTATATATTCCCTTGTTGCTAATGATCCTGTTCCAGCCTTAAATAGTAAACTACTTTCTCTGCTATTATCATAAATTAACTCGCATTCAATATTCCTCTCCAGCTTCCTATTTTTTATTAATACATCTATTCTTCTATCACAGACTTTGCCACTATAACCCTCAACAATCTTCTCACTTTTTGTACAAGTATGCTGATGTAAAATCTTTATCCAAATCTTCTATATACCATACTACTTTTCTCACCCATCTTGTTGCCTGGTTTTTATTTGTATCCCAATTAAATAATATTTTGACTATTTTCTTACTATCCTAAATTGAAATTTACTGAACATTTTCATTTCGCTTTTTGCACTCTCATATAAAAACTTGACCATCCTATTTCTCCTTAAATCACCTTCTTTGCCATCCATACATCTGCATCTAATGCATGTCTTCCTACTTCTCTTGTGTACTTTTTCTAAGTAAGATAACACATAACACATCATTATCATAGGTTAACTCCACTACTGCCATTCCCTTCTCTACAATTCTTGCTACATCATATTTATTTTATGAAAACACTGTTAATTTCTTTATGTGTGCCTTTCTTTTCTTTGCTTCATTTATCAATGTTTCCCCCCCATTCTTCCAAGCAATTTCTCTGATTACTTAAGACAATTCTTAAATAATTTGTACCTATTCACCACACTTAATTTTACATCCCTCAAGAAAAATTCTTTCCCCAGTATTAATCATCATTACTTTTGATTTTTCTTCATTAAATTTGATCCCCATTTTTTTACCTACTCCTGCACAAATATTCAGCACTACTTCCATATCTTCCTATAAGAAAACATCAGCAAATAAAAGACCTGATAATGTACGCACTCTCTTGCCATCTACTATCGGTATCTCTACCCCTCTTCCTAATCTTTCTATTGCATTTCCATTTCTCTCAAATATAACACAAAACAAAATAGTGACACAGGGCATCCTTGCCTCAGTCCCACTTCATTTTTAACTCTTAACTGATTCTACATTTTCTAATTGATACATATAATTATTTTCAAAAAGGCCCCTTATTAAGATCCACTAAAGCTCCATTCATTCTCAAATTTACTAAACTTGCCCATAATCTATTCCGATTCTTTCTGTCATATGCCTTCACTATATCTATAAAGACCATATATAATTGCTTACCTATATTCCTACTCATTGCTATAAGTTGTTTGGCTACAATGCAACTTGTATGTTAAATAAAGCATTGCATAAGACCGACATCTATTGTTTTATAATAGAATTAAAAATAACAGTAATAATAAATAAATAAAATAAAACATGAATAAATATAAAATTATATACAGTAACCGGATTGTTAGAAATTCAACAAAGGTTGAAATGAATTAATTATATAGCAACAAATACACAGAAATAGATATAAACATACTTTGGTACTCCTGTACCTGCAACGTATTAGACTTGCTACACATTTCACATTCATGTCAATCCTCTGATAACTTTCTAATCTTGTGATCTGATCAAATAATGTGTACACTAGAACTTGTACAAACTTAAAATGATAAATTCGTTAAAACAGACCAAAGTTATCAGCCATCTGAATACGTATGCGAAAAGGGGTAGCAGCTCTAATATGTGACACTAATTGCACCAGACCAAATTTGAAATAGTTCATTTTTAACAATACTAAAAATATAAATTTCATACAAAAAATGTTAAATATGATATGGCATTGTGCAATTTCCAAATGTTACTTTAAATTTGGATATTTAAGCCTATTACAAAACAATCACTAAGGCAAAATTGACAAAAAATAAAAATACTAAAGTATTACTGTGTATATATCTAAAATATTAGCATATCTAAATATTATATCTATATCTGGCATGAAATTAACATACATACTCTGTAATATATACCAGAAATTGTCACGATGAAACAATTGTTTGTTCTACTTTATTTTAAATGGGTAAAATTTTGTTCCAAAATGAAGGCTTAAAGCATATAGTTATTCCAGTCTATTACAGTTTTGTCTGCTAAACCAAGCGCTGTTTTCCCCCATTCTACGGATGTTAATTTGTGAGCCCAGCTGTAAATAAATTGGATTGCTATCAAAAATGAAATTCTGAAACCTTCCAACCATGTTCCCTTACAAAGGCCTATTTCATTGTTACATCCTCTAACGTTACGATGCCATTGCTTGTCCGAAGTGTGGATGTACTCGACTGCATTGATCTCAATAGCAGGTAAACTCCAAACGTCCATCATTTTGTACTCTTTAAAAATAAAAAAATTATAGTATTAATCAGAAAATGGAGAAATAAATCAGCACTGAAGTAAAAAAAAGCACTTTGAGAAGAACTTGGCGGAACGAAATCTTGATAATAAATCCAAGTGTAAATTTTCCATTCACATTTAATGGACCTGATAGTTATTAACTAAATTTATTGAAGTTTTATAAATATTTATACAATTAACTATGTTACGCATAATGTAAGGTTTTATTTATTCTTTTTTTAAATATATATTTAATGTAATTTAATTAAGGTTTAATATTTTTATAGCATCTATTTTATGCCCATATGTTAAGTAAAACAGGCAAAACTCTCCATACAGTATTGCCACTCGGAAATGGTGATCATGTGATGTTTATTGGTATATGTTAAGTACTGAATGTACGAAGTAAATTTTTTATCTCTCCTATGAACTGCACTGTTATATTCTTTGAAGCTTTCATCCAAATGAAAACAAATTTTTATAAAATTACTGTTAATGAAACTACACAAATTAGCATTTATAATTTTACACGCTATATCAGAGGTTAATTAAACCTAGGAATTAATTAAGTGCTTGGATAGTATACTTAGTAACTCTTTTAGGATAAAAATAGAAATTAATTAGAGTCAAATTTGCCTCAATACTGGACTTTAATCTATCTAATAGTAATACAGTGGGAAATGGCTAAAAAAAAAAAAAATTTTTATGAAATTGTTTTATATCTGCATATTTGTGAAAGATTGTTGAGAAGAGAAATAGTTAAGTTCATATGAACTAATCTCTTGTGTGATATTTTTTTTTCTAATTATTGTTGATTCTGGAATATTTTGCTGCTTCAATGGCCTGAAAAAAAATAGGGGAATAGTATGGTTTGAACTTAGCATCGCATTCTTTTTTTCATAGCGTACATTCTATGCATTATATAATGGAGCATTACTGAATACTATGAATAAAGATAGATGGCGCTGCAATAGTTTTTGTCTTTTCCCTCAACTGAAAATCACTTTAATATAGAAAATATTAAGATCCAATATTCCTGTGATATATTAGCAAACAGATACCTCAATACATATATAATTTATTATATTAAGTTGAATATATATATATACGACCATATTGGCTGTCTGTGCATTAATATTTCAGAAAGTTGACTTTTCACGCCATTAGGAATCTTATTCTTTAGTATTCTGATTGTCAATATAAAGATTGTCAAAACTTTGAAATTTCTGTAATATATCGATGATATAACGTTTTCAATATCCGATCGAAACACAGCATTAAAACACAATCTTTAGATCATTTTTAAGTTTTATTAATTAACTGTGGAAATTTTTAAATTTTAATTAAATATTTGCATTTATCATTAAAATTTTTTAATCATATAACAATGTTTTAAATTAATTGTTTTATAAACAATATAGCATTTTTTATCTTTTTTTTTTAGTCTAAACTCTGCATAATTCTCTGAAGAAGATGTAATGGCATTCACATTCAAGAAAGGCAGAGTATCCATTTAAAAAGATTTTAAAACAACAAAAGGGCAGATTATTATATTTTTACTACAAAAATGAATTTCCGGTTTAATTACTGTAATTTTAATGTACATAGTGATTATTAATTTTGAAATTATGAAAAACAAACATAAACTATATATATATTATGCATTTATGCAGATATTTTGAGCATAATAAAAAATTTTATATTTATTTATAATAAGTTTTTTTTTATAAATACGATTGATCGTTTTATTTTTTGTAAAAGTTTAAAATGAAGAAACACTTATACAAGATCAGCGAAACATCGTATAACCATAGCTTACTCATATAACTATTCATTAGAAAATTCCTTTACTCTCCCTATTCATTTGACATCTAGCATAAGCTTTAATAATCAGTAGATGCCAGATGGTGGTGCTTAATAAATCTTTATCTAGTGTTGTCCTATCCACATATTCCCAGAGTGTTTTCTAGTTTATGGTTTTCATCAGTGAAGAGCTTTTTGGATTTTTTGATCAATGCACTCGGATCTTCAGATCTAAATGACCCCGTTTTTCTAGCAGCCATTTTTAAATTTTTTGGTTATACTATCGTGTTACTAGCTCAAATCGAAAAACTTTTTAATTATTTCAAACCATGCACTACCATTTATTGATTACTAAAGCTTACAATAGATGGCGAATGAATAGGGAGCATAAAAGAAATGATGTGAGAGAAGAATGAGAAATAAGTAAAATAAATGAAGAGGTTTTGGAAAGAATAAATGAAAAAAGAAAACTGGTTGAGGAAATTAGAGATAGAAAGAGAAACTGGTTTGGACATATACTAAAAAAAAGAGAATAAAGAAGAATATTTTGGAGGCAATGGTAAATAGAAACAAGAAGATAGAATGGAGAAGATTGACCTTTCTGGATACAAGATATGGAAGAGATACTTGGAATTGCAGTTCTGGGCAATTAACGAAATAAAATGGATGAATTAGTTGTGTGACTGGTCTCTGGACCTGATTGATTGATTGATAGTCAATCCAAGAATTGTATAAAATGCTCATTTAAGTTCACAATACCATTATTTTCAATAATTTTGGGCATAGTTTAAAATTTCAAGAAATATTAAAATCTTCAAAATTTTAGGCTTTAATTGATGTTGATGCAATTCACTATCCAAGAAGAAATAAAATAGTTCTTTTTCTAAACTTTATGGATCTAACATTGGACCCTAAGCAGTGATAAAATGGTCACAGTTACTATTGTTCAAATTAATTTTTTATTGCATTAACCTTTCATTGATACATATAGCAACATAAAGAAGAGAAGTTCTATGAATATATCAAAATACAACATTGATATATTTTTTAATGAGCAATTTAACTTTATAGAATTTTGAAAAATATAAAAAAAAATCATAATTTTTAAAAATAATAAATAAATAACTGAATGGTTTTACCATTCAAGAATTCATAAGTTTAAGCGTTGGAAGCGCCAGAACAGAAATTGATCCGAGATTCTTAATTTTCAAGATCCGACCCTCTATCAAACCATCAAGGCCAAAAACAATAATGTAATAGTTATATTATTACATTATCGGTGATTTTAATCTCGTTTTGACTTTTTATACTGTTGAATCATCTCTGAACGTGTGAAAAAATGAAAGCAACAAAGCGATTAGCAAATACACAAACTTATTAAATCATAGCGCCTTCTATTTTTAGTGGCAATATGTTGTACTGAACGACCATTATATAAATAAATCAAATTTCTTTTACACTTATCCCAATTTTTTTTTTTTGGGGGGGGGGGATTTCTTCTTACATTTTGACTAAGTTTTACTTAAAGGTAAAATTGGTTATATATTACATTTGCCATTCTTGGAAAAAAAATCTGAATTCTTACGTCATTACTAAAATACTATCAAATACGATCCATTATTTCAAAGCATTAGCATACAAAAAAACTATCACTCATTGATTTAATAGAATTGTGCTTTTGTTTTTCAAGCATATATATTACTTTCATTCATCTTTTACCTATAAAAGTTGTCTCGACACTGTAGATTCAATGGTTTATGTAAAATTTGGCTGTTTACAATATGAATGATATTACTTTCAGTACATCAGCTGAAACATGATCATTAAATAAATATTGCCTTTGCTGTTATAATTCATCGATCATTTTTAAATATATTTGTCTATTGTTGAACTTCTGCCTTCGAATTCTTATAACATTTTTGAAACCCTTTGTTCATTTCACTATTCCACTAATTAGAGAACACTGTGTTTCTCACTAGTTATACAGAGTTATACAGTCATTGTGACAGAATCAATCAAAAATCTTTTCTTCTTTAATAAATTCAAAAACTGGTATTTGAATTTGCAATTAATTTAATTAGAGAATTCCGTGTACCAATAACATAAATTTAACAATCCAAATAGGCAGTTTTAATAATAACATGGTCACAATAAATTTTTAGTTATGAAATGTAACAGCAGTTTGCCAAATATAATTTAAGCAAATTTAATTAATAAAATAAATAAATAGAAAGCAGTCACGCACTCTAAAATAATTATAAAATAATAATTTTTGAATAAACAATGCTTATTCCAGGAGATTCTATGCATAATGTTGCCGATTTTTCATGTGGCTTCCAATATTTCTTCTATCCCATAAACAGACTTTCCTAGCTTCTTTTGCCTTCAACTTCACCAAGCATCAGCATTTTTTTTCTTTCAATAGTTTATAATTTCCGGTGAATATTGGCACTGAATTTTTTTGATAGATTCATTGTAACTTTTTGCTGTCCTGGAAATAGTCTTTTTCAATATTACAGTTCAAATATATACAAGTCTAATCTTTATAATCAACATTAACAATGGAAAAACTGATATAAGAACCATTTTATGTTTACTGGTATATCGCTGTCCTTGACTATTGACGTTAAATAACTAAGAGCAGCTTTACGCATAATATTTTACACTGAATTTCTTGAGCACAGTTTTCTCACGGCTAATTTTGCTATCATGATAGATTAAATAATCTAATATTTATACATTTATTATTTATCTGAATTCTTTTTATCTTTTTGAATTGACATAACTTTTGTCTTTTTGGTGTTTAGGAAATTTGCTATTCTATTTCCTTTTTTTATTATTTTCTAATACCAGCCTATTCTGTTTTCAGTTTATGTATCAGAGAATACATTTATTTTACGTAATTAGGTCAGTTAAGACAATATACCTCTAATGAACAGCTTCTGTTGTCATAAAACGATTCTAATACTATCTTATTATGGTTTATTATAGATTTTGGACAAACATATAAGCATTAAATGGGGAAAATGAGATGTTCTGACATTCCCAATGTTTTCACAACTCTGAATAATCAATATAATCAAATGTCAATTCAAAACAAAACAACACTCTCCATATAGTAGTGCCATCTTGTGCTAACAAGAGCAATCAATGGATGCCAGAAGGCTTGTGCATAAAATCCCTATCTAATGCCTATTCATCCAATATCCCCAGATTAGTTTCTGGCTTGTGGCCTTCATCAGTGAGGAGCCTTTGTGCTAGTATGAGATAGTGATCATGTGATGTTTAGTGGTTTAATCAAATGTCTTTGGATAATAAAGAAAACAGAAATACAAGTTCATTCTGATATTTCTTTCAGATATACATGCATACATATATAAAGATATCTGAGCTCATCTGTATATGATTCATAGTATTAAGGTACTGATGGTTTGACTGGCTTGCATTGGCTGTCAATTGGGTAATGAATGCTATTATAAAGAAGGGTACTTATGTATTATCCTATCACCCAAGCTTGGGATTCATATTTTTTTTTTAATTATATATTTTCAGGGGCTCTAATAAATATTGAAAATAAAATGGCTGACTAGAAACTGTCATATTTAATATTGCCCTTTTTATTATTATAAAAATAAAAGAAATTATACAAAAATATGACAATAATTGTAATTAAAATAAATTTAAACTGCAGTAAACAAAATGACAAATGTGAGTTATTCATGTCAGCTGCCTGAAATCTTTAGCTGTAAGAATTGATATTTAATAATATTAGAGCTTCAACCAATAGAAAACAAGAAAATAATGTTAAAATTTAAAGGTGCAATGGATTTTTAATAGATAAAAATAAATCAAGCTGATTTTTCTTTTCTTATCATTCTAATCCCACCTTTATATTTTTTTTAAAAAAATTGTTCTTGTTTTGTATTTGCTGAACTTGTAGAATTTTTATATTCCAATGCTACAATGCCTTTAAAATAGTTTTTTTTATAATGCCATTCATTACCCAGTTGCTAGCTGGTGTAATTCAGTCAAAATGTTAATACTTTAGTACTATGAATCATGCACAAATGAAAACAGATAATACCATTTATAATATCTGTAGCTGTTGGTTTATACTGTAATATCACAGGGTAATATTCCTGGTCATTTAGAAATAAAACTCTACTCTTGCTATTAAAAGTAGGTTGCCTTGACAACAGTGAGAAATATTGATTACTATCTATGTTGGCATGTTTAGGTGTTGACTGGTTTCTAATGGTTGAAAAATATTTATTATATATAATAATAATACAATATCAGATGAAATAAATATAATCAAAATACTCTGGAATAAATTCTATAATATTTTTTTATATTGGTATATTGAATATTGTAAAGTTTATTCCAGAGTATTTTGATTGTAATAATAGAATATATATATATGTGTGTGTGTGTTTTGATTATAATAATAGAATATATATATAAATAAACATTGAAAGCATAAAACTAAACTAGTCAATAAATAATCAAAACCATCCCAAATTCAAAGTACAACCAGACTAGCCAAGAAAATAAACTCTAAAACACTAAATGCTACAAGCAAACCTCTCAAATGTAAAGAACTACAAAATAACATATTTGTATTAAGCATTACCCACAATTCCACTTATTTCCCATACACCCTTAATATTAAAATAACTTTTAAATAAGTTAATTGTTTCAGAATCATAAATTTTCTTTCATTTCGTTCAAAAAAGATAACCTTAGCTTCATCAAAATTAATAGTGTGGTCTGTATTTTTTTCATGGATATATAAAGCACAACTAAGATATTTATTTCTAACTCTATTTTTATGTATCTTTATTTTTTCATTTAAGCTCAAGCTATTCTGACCTATATATATTTTTTCTTACAAAAACAGGGGGGGGGGGACATTTGTATTTAATAAATTTATTAAATCGTACAAAGGAAATTTTTCCCCTTGTTTTTATCTTTGTTTTTTCATTTAAGCTCAAGTTACTCTGACCTATATTTTTGTAAGATGGTTAGAAATAAGTATCTTAGTTCTGCTTTATATATCCATGAAAAAGATACAGACCACATTATTAATTTTGATGAAGCTAAAGTTGTCTTCTTTGAGAGAAATGGAATATAAGGAATTAAAGAATCTTTATTATTAAAAATGTATGATTCTGAAGCAAGTAACTTATTTAAAAGTTCTTTTAATATTAAGGGTGTATGGGGTAAGTGGAATTGTGGGTAATATTTAATATAAATGTGTTATTTTGTAGTTTTTTTACCCTAGAGAAGTCCGCATGTACCGGTGAAACCATCGGTAGTGTTTTAGAGTTTGCTTTCTTGGCTAGTCTGGTTGAGTTCTGAGTTTGGGGTAATTTCTTTTAAAACCATTATGTTGTCTTTCTTATATACTTTTTCACTGAATTGAATATATAAGCATAATCCATTTAATAGACAACTATATATTTCAATCATATATTTATTTTCTTCTAATTGAAAATTGTTAATAAAGAGTCAGAACCTGATTGAAATATCTCCTAATATATTATAAGAAAAGAAGTAAAGGAATCTATGTCTGAATTGAGAGTATTAAAGATAAGTGAAAGTTTTTATATAAATCAGTGGATAAGATTGTGAAATAATAGAAGAATTGAAGCAATAAAATGGCAGTTAAAGTTTCAAAACAAATGTAAAATGGAGAGGCTTATGCCTAGATCATGGAGAATTAAAATTTGTAGTAAAAAAATTAATGCCTAAAATACTAACAATATTGGAATGGTTTATTAAAGAAAAGTACTGGGAAATAAATAATAAGAATTTATAAAAGAGATATGGCATGAATAAAAATAAAAGTATCGCAGGACATACTTTATTACATGGATAAATGGTTAGAAGAGCATAAAGAATAGACTTAAAATGAATTATGATAAGAAGTGGTAATGGATAAAGTATAAGGATAAAGAGATGATGAGAGAAATAGTAAAAATGAGAATAAAAATGAATATCATAGAAATGATAGTAAGAATAATAAATTGGTAAGTATATCAAGAAGTAAATTTTCAATGACCAGATGAGGATGTTGGGGATATGTAAATTACGTGACATTTTGAATTAACCTAACATATTGACAAGATTTAATTTTTGAACGAAAGTCGATTAGATGAAAATAAATATATGATTAAAATATATAGTTATCTATTAAATTGATTACGTTTACATATTCAATTCAGTGAGAAAAAATATATATATACAGTATTTTATTTACAGAATATTTATGACATTTAACTATGATGGTTCACTTTCATTGTAAATGACAAATGCCATGACTCCCTTTAGTATCTTATAAGTGGCCTCATATGCAGGCATGGTGATGATTGTAGCTAAAAGCTTCCTGTTCCAGACCTGAGCATGCCTACTGCATCCAGATTTGAGACTCTCAGCATTTTACAATGTTGCGGATAATGCATATAATGCCATTCAACATCTGACAGTTGTCTTCTTTTATAGTGAAGTTCCTGACCTTAAATGGAAATGAATGGATTCACTGACTTAGTTTTCTAATTGATTGGTTTATGTGATTGGCTATTTATTTCCCATTTGTCAATCTTATTGTAAGTTGAATGCATTCTTGATAAAAATTTGTAGTAAGGACAAGTCCAATATTTGAAGATAAGCTTCGGTTGAGGTAGGATGAGCTAATAGCAATAGCCTATGAAAATCTTGCATTAAATGTATTCAGAGATATCTAGAACTAATATCATGCCTAGAGAGATCAGTCTTAATAGACCTAAAATAACAAATCTATCTTCCTGTGAATAACTTTAAGTACAATTACTGCAGGAAAGCATTTTTGCCAAACAAGCAAAGACACTTTTGTAATCAAGAATGCCATTCATTATTATCCTTAACACCCTAAAAATAGAGATAAAAGACCCAGAAAGAGACCACATGTGAGATGGATGGATGAAATAAGAAAATGTGCAGGAGTGTTGTGGAGAAGAGAAGCTAAAGATCGGAGAAGATGGATTAAACTTGGAGAGACCTACATCCTGCAGTGGATTGATAATGGTTGATGATGATGATTTTGAATTCTCACAGTAAATTGTCAGTTATTTAAGAGTAGTCCAACATTTTATATGAACAATATTATATTAAGAGATTGTACTATTAAACACAAAAACAGCTTATTTTAATGCATATATAATTAAGGAAGCAAACCAGTCTCTTTCCAGCTATGAATAAATAATATTCTGTATGTTAGCAAGAATAGAACCATCTATTCTTTAAGCTTGTGAACTTTATAAGAGCACCTTTGCTAACATTAGTGGAAATTCAAAAAGAAATTAATATGCTGACTTTCCATTAATGTTAATAACGGTATATTTATAAACATCAAAAGTTTTAAAATAAGCGGCTCATTCTATTCTTGATCCTGGATAACGTACAGAATGCTATTTATTCTTAGTCTGAAGGGAGACTGGTTCGCTCCTCTTAATTAATGTATTAATAACTCATTTGGCCCTTAGAAATTATAAGCCCCTAGGAATCAAGGGTTCTAGGAATCTTATCCATTCTTCTAATCTTTCTCAATGGACTCATATATGTTTTTGAATAAATATTTCATGACAATTTCCTAGTTACATAATTATTCTAAAAACCATACTTTTATAAATAAATAATTCCAGTGCACTATGTAAATACATTTTTTATACTATAGTTAAATAAAAGAAATATTTATCTTTAAGATTTAAAGCTTATATCTGAGCTATGAATAATTTCTAGTTCAATAAATGATGTGATAATCATCAATGTATTTATCTAGAGTGGATCATGTCAATGTTGTGGGTGGAGTAAGTTGGACACTTATAAATCGAAACGTAACAATTAAATTACAAAATCAATTTTGTATATCTATATATGTAATATATAGGGTATATGAGCACAGACTTTCATGTGACCCACCACTCTCCACACTATCTCATAACACTGATACTCTTGAACACATATATGTTGAAAAGATAAATAATCACCAATATACGTATTTCATGCTAAACCAGCAATCATCAGTAGGTCCAGATTACCATCTCTACACATCTATGCTATAAAAGCTCAGATATATATTAATATAGCCAAATCTTATACTTTAGTGGACAGGCTTCAATCTACTCCACACTCCAACTCTTCACCTGTCAATCCATTTGAAAATCTGATGATGGAATGCTCAAAGGCCACCCTGAGGCCAAGATTGTTGTCACACCCATGTTGACCTAAGGTTAATCTGACCCCTCATGTACAGGACATAATCCATTTAATACATATACAAGGGATGGGCAGACATCTCTATTATGTAATAACTGAAACACACAGGCTTATTATATACCTGTGTCTATATATGTAATATATAGGGTATATGAGCACAGACTTTCACACGACCCACCACTCTCCACACTATCTCATAACACTGATACACTTGAACACATAAATGTTGAAAAAATAAATAATCACCAATATACATATTTCATGCTAAACCAGCAATCATCAGTTGGTCCAGATTACCATCTCTATACATATATGCTATAAGTGCTCAGATATATATTAAGATAGTCAAACCTCATACTTTAATGGACAGGCTTCAATCTACTCCAACTCTTCAACTGTCCATTTAATTGAAAATTTGATGATGGAACACTGAAAGGCCACCATGAGACCGAGATTGTTGTCACACCCATGTTGACCTAAGGTTAATCTGACCCCTCATGTACAGGACAATTCATTTAATACATATACAAGGGATGGGCAGACAACTCTACTATGTAATAACTGAAACACACAGTGTTAATCTTCATCCCTTGCCATTTATACCCGGGTATAATATACACTTTATTCAGAATTAGAAAGGCTCCTTTTTTTTTAATGTTATTGCTCGGAAGATCGTAAGAAGGTTGAAGAGTGCCGGAAATGATAAAGTTGGGTGCGATGCGATGACCTTAAGCTCCAAACTCTATCATTACATCAAACCACAATGATGATGTTTTTTTTTTCATAACAGCTCAGTATTTACTATAAATTTTATTGAGTCTTAACCTCATTATATATATAGCACTGATTATATATATATGTATGGGAGATGGTAATCTGGACCAACTGATGAGTGCTGGTTTATTACGAAATACGTACATTGGTGATTATTTATCTTTTCTGCATGTGTGTGGTTATGTATATCAGTGGTGGGCTTGAAAGTCAGAGTTCAAATCCCCTATATTTATGTATATTTAAAAAATATATTAATTAAATTATAAATGAAAATTATTTACAGTATTATATTAACCACGTTATATTTTTCCGGGGGGGGGGTTGTTTTAAATAAATAGTTGTAGCTAAAGAAGCTATTAAAACATGATTGTGGGTAGTTATTATTATAATTTGCATATAAACTTTAAAAAAAAAAAGATTTAATAGCAATTAAATAGATGATAAACCCATTCGTATGACAACTAGATGATAATAACGAATAATCATTAAAAAAAAAAAAAATGTTCATTTAAAAAAATAAATTAAAAAAATTTAAATTAGAAATAATTACAGTATTAAAAATTACATTTTAAATTAAAACAAACTCTATTAATTTCTGCTTTTTCTTTGTTTCTCTCTTTTTTGAAAGATCTGTTCAATATCATTTTAATAATTTCTTAAATGAAAATTTTTAGTTATCATTTTCTCCGCAACATGGCTCAATTGCTCTACAAAGAATAATTATTAGCTGTATGTATTTATAACGCTTCTTACGGTGGAGACTAAAGAAAAGCTTCATCTTTTGTAATAAATAAAATGTAAAAACAACGGCAGAATGTGGGCAGTGATAATAAAATGTTTGATGATTTCCATTTTTTAAATTAAATTAGTTAATATATTCTAATTGAAATGATTATACCATTTACATATACAGTCATGTGTCTGCAGTATAATCCAATTACAATTATTTTAATAAATATGCCGTAATTTAATGTAATTTTATTAACGATTAAATAAAAACTGAAGTTAAAAATAAAATAAAAGCATTGTTTTGATTAAGCAACTATTTCTTCACTCGGAAAATTCTCTTTAAATTTCAGTCACAAAATTAGTTTACATTTATTACTTTAATATAGTGATTCTTAAGAGATTGTAAAAGACATAGAGAGAGACCAGATGAGGGGTGGATGAAATAAGGACATTTTCTGATGTGCTGTAGAGAAGAGAGGTTAGAGATAGGAAAAACTGGATTAAACTTTGAAAGATTTTCATCCTTCAATGGATTGATGATGGTTGAAAATGTTGATCGTGATATTAAGTTCATACAAAAAAGCATTTTAAAAGTAATTAGAAAATAGAATACTATAACTAAAAGACAACATTCATCACTTATTGTTAGTTTGTCAATTTATTCTGTCATATAAAATTCAAAACTGCATCATAAACTTTAAATATAGGGGATTTGAACACAGACTTACAAGCACCCTTCAACTATCCACATTATCTTATACCACTGATACACATGACCACACACATGTAGAAAAGATAAATAATCACCAATATACATATTTCATGCTGAACCAGCACTCATCAGTTGGTCCAGATTATCTCCCACATATATATATAATTAGTGCTCAGTTGAAGGGTGCTTGGAAGTCTGTGTTCAAATCCCTATATTTACAATTAAGCTCCAGGTATATGAAGAATGCCTGTATTTCAAATATTATCATAAACTTTAATAAATTATTTTATATCTTTAGTATAAAGCTTTAAACATGAAATGCTACAATAACTGCTTTAAAGTTGTAAACAGTCAAATGATATGAGATCTAGAGGAAACAATAGTAAGTAAAGTGTAGGAGAAACTAAACCATAATTTTTATAGATATATTTGTTAGTAATATTTATGTATTTTATCGGGGTTTTTTTTCACAATTTTTTTTAGTATAATTTTCGAACATAATTACAATCTAAAACATCAACAAATATTATAATTGTTTCTATAAAAAAAAAAATTCAAAATATAGTGCAGCCGATATATATTATAGGTTATTCCAAACCCCCTTCATGTACATCAGTGGTGGCCAACTTTTGTGTTCATAAGATCTATTTTTTATTTTTAAAATGTGTTGCGATCGATTTTTTGTCATAGGCGTAATCTAAGTGGAGGGAGGTGTGAAATACATACTATTTTTTATATATCTACCTAGTAAAAAAAATATTATTTAACGGCCCAAAAAACTCATGTCCGGGGAAATTAAAGCAACATGAGTAATTATTAACAATATTTATTAATTCAAATCAGCTATATTAAATCAATATTAAAAATATTATTTTCAATAATGATACGGTTTAGTGGACTTCACCTATCTAGAATTGAAGAAAAAATTAGAACAAAAACAAAAATAACAACAAAACTTGAAAATCTTGACTTAATTTGTTTCACTCCTTACCCGACAGCTCTTGCCAGATTGGCCTCGCGATCGACCAAAAATGGCTTTGCGATCGACCGGTGAAACACAATCGACTTGTTGGATACCCCTGATGTACATCATATATAGTGTATAATAGTTAACATTTTGTTAACAAGCCTTGATTATAATACAATAGGTATTGTTTATTATATCGTAAGGTTATAATATTTTTTAGTATACAGCATATATAACAGATGCTTTACATATTTGTTATGATCACTATCTCATACTAGCACAATAATTGTTATTAAACAATTCAAAACAAAACAACACTCTCCATATAGTAGTGCCATCTTGTGCTAACAAGAGCAATCAATGGATGCCAGAAGGCTTGTGCATAAAATCCCTATCTAGTGCCTACTCATCCAATATCCCCAGACTAGTTTCTGGCTTGTGGCCTTCATCAGTGAGGAGCCTTGGATCTGAGAGCACTGCACCTAGATATTAGGATCTAATGCAACCCTCCAGCACCCACCTTTTAACTCTATTTAACTACAAAACTATGAGAATGAAATATGGAGAGTGTTGTTTTGTTTTGAATTGTTTAATAACAATTATTGTGCTAGTATGAAATAGTGATCATGTGATGTTTAGTGGTTTAACACCAATCCAGCCTAATAGGATAGTGGTGGCTATGGTTGTTAAAGAGCCAAAGACACCAAAATGTATGGGTACTGAATTGAGTTCAGACCCATATGACTATATAAGCTACTGAGCTTGGATTGAAAATATTAATAGTGTTTTCAATTTCATTCTCATAGTTTTGTAGTTAAATAGAGTTAAAAGGTGGGTGCTGGAGGGTTGCATTAGATCCTAATATCTAGGTGCAGTGCTCTCAGATCCAAGGCTCCTCACTGATGAAGGCCACAAGCCAGAAACTAGTCTGGGGATATTGGATGAATAGGCACTAGATAGGGATTTTATGCACAAGCCTTCTGGCATCCATTGATTGCTCTTGTTAGCACAAGATGGCACTACTATATGGAGAGTGTTGTTTTGTTTTGAATTGTTTAATAACAATTATTGTGCTAGTATGAGATAGTGATCATGTGATGTTTAGTGGTTTAACACCAATCCTGCCTAATAGAATAGTGGTGGCTATGGTTGTTAAAGAGCCAAAGACACCAAAATGTATGGGTACTGAATTGAGTTCAGACCCATATGACTATATAAGCTACTGAGCTTGGATTGAAAATATTAAGTGTTTTCAAT
The DNA here is from genome assembly GCA_028023455.1 of Epiperipatus broadwayi. Taxonomy (NCBI): domain Eukaryota; kingdom Metazoa; phylum Onychophora; class Udeonychophora; order Euonychophora; family Peripatidae; genus Epiperipatus; species Epiperipatus broadwayi. The sequence goes on from JAQFVV010000039.1 coordinate 8,793,146, forward strand.
TTCATTCTCATAGTTTTGTAGTTAAATAGAGTTAAAAGGTGGGTGCTGGAGGGTTGCATTAGATCCTAATATCTAGGTGCAGTGCTCTCAGATCCAAGGCTCCTCACTGATGAAGGCCACAAGCCAGAAACTAGTCTGGGGATATTGGATGAGTAGGCACTAGATAGGGATTTTATGCACAAGCCTTCTGGCATCCATTGATTGCTCTTGTTAGCACAAGATGGCACTACTATATGGAGTGTTGTTTTGTCATTTGTT